>JABFPI010000010.1:0-25519 GCA_022817465.1 Embidobia sp. ZL-2020 | reverse complement strand
AGGCGAAGGTTAGAGTCTACTATATGTTTATATTGAGTGTAACTTGTTATCAGTGAATATATGTAAAAACTATTCACTACCTTTTATTTATATTTTCAATACTGTACAAAAATACAAAATTTAAGTAGTTCTATTACTTTTTAACAATGAAATAATTAAATGGTTTACCGATTACAATGAGGATACAGTAGGCCCTTCTATAGATTTTGGCCTTGCTATTGTTGACTTTCTATAGTAGAATTTACTATAGTATGATCTGCAATCCTAAGGACTACTTGCTTAAAAGCAAGGACTGCCCTTGCTTAAAAAAGACATTATCATGTGTTAATAATTAGTTTACCCTGCGTTTAAATCCAATTTATATCATAAAAATTAAGATACATTTTTAATTTAGAAAGTTTTTACATATTATTAACATATATTTCATCAAAAATCACTAGGGTCTACTATAGCAAGACCTACTATAGTAAATCTACTACACAAAGGAGTTTCAAATTTACAGAAATTCAGAATTTCAAAATTACTTAATTATATATATATATATATTGCAAAAGGAATTAATAAAGGTAGTTTACAATAAGAGATAATTCATCAATTAAAACATTCATCTAATATTAAAGGTTATGTTAAAAAAAGTTGTATTTACTTTGAAATGTGGATCGCCTTTTAATTCCTTGTTTATAATTTTAGCTTGTTCACAAATGAGAGGTCCAGTAACAGGCTCGTTCAACTGCATTCTCAGATGAATCCAGGATAAAGTCATTTCTTCTAATTTTGTATTTTTAACAGTCTTCATACATTTTTGATTTTTCCAAGAAATATTAGCCCAATTTAAAAGGTCATTTCGCCGTTTTTTGATTTGACAAATAGCAGAGGAAGTTAGGTTATACTCCAAAGCGAGTTCTGAGTTTGATTTTCCTGCTTCAATTTCACGTAAAATATCTAATTTCTCTTGAATTAACATTTTTCTTTTTCCTTTGCCGTATTTACCGTACCCTATTTTTGTTGACGAATTCATTGCACAGTTTAGTAATAACTTGTTGCTGCCGAAATTGATTGTCAATTGACGAATGTAAACAACTAAACAGTGAAACATATGCCATCCATACGCATGTATAAATGCATTGTCCACAATGGTATAAATGCTATGATGTTCCTCACGCTGTCACGCTCCCTCACGCTTTCTCTCCGTACTTCTCAATCTTGTCTGTTCTCGTCTTTTCTTCATCATACACATTTTTTTATTCACAGTAATTACACGGACCTCCATTCTTTCAACGTTTTATCTTCAATTTTAATTTCAACTCGTTAATAAAATGCATAATTTCTTTTTCGTACCAGCGGGAGCGAAGAACTCTTCGCTCCCATGGGCGAAATTCCTCGCTCCCACGGGGTACGAAAAATATAATATCAAACACGGGAGGTCAACGCGAAATTTTGTCCTTAAGCGAATTGACATCCCTCGGCTTCGCCTCGGGCTGACAATTCGCTCTCTGACAAACTTTTTCGCCGACCTCCCTTGTTGATAAATATACTATTTCCTAACGCATGCGAGGGAAGTAACTCTTCGCGGGCCTAATTACCGGGCGCGAGGAACTTCCTCGCTCAGCTGAGCTGAAATTAGATCCTCGGCCCGGACTCGGATCTTATCTCAACTCGCCCGCGAAGCTGTTCCTCGCTCTCTAATTGCATAATATATTATTTAATGTACTGAACCCTAATTCAGACTGTACTTAAAACCCTGTACATGCCTCGGACGCAAGCGTGTTTGGAATGTACTATACTATTAGATTTAATTCTAATCAAAAAACCGTTAATAAATAATAAATATAATTATATTACATATTGGTTATTTTTTATTATTTATTGAATATTAACAAATTTATTTAATATTGATTTAAAATTTCGTTATTTATTCAAAATTATATTAATTATTTTATTTTTATTTATTTACTATTTTGTTATATAAATAAATAATATTTACAATGTTAAATTTTCATTCACCTTTTGTTTACATTCGATTCAGTTTTAAACCAAAAGTACAATAGATGTCGCATACAATTAATTTCTCACATTAAAACTTGCATTGCAATTAAATACAATAAAAATATATAAAGATTGTCTATAGTCTTCGAGCCATTTTAATCGTATATATTGTAATAAATAAATCTGTAAATATGTTTTAATCAGTTTTTATCAATTTAAAAAATTTAATATATTACTTGACTTTATTTATATCAAGGACAAACATCAAATCTTCAGAATATTAATCCTGTTGAAAAGTCCAGCAATGAGAAAAACAGAGAATGTAGTGTACCAAAAGAGCAACACCATAATAAGCTGCAAAAAACGTTGCATGGAGATAAAAAGCACAAGAGCCACAGGTCCGGAGATCAGCGTAAGAAACGCAAGCACAAGCATTCACATTACAGCAGTAACCGTGAGACGAGTCATTACAGGTAATATACAAAAATGGTAAAAATGTACAAAAATATATTCTGTGGTAAACTGCCATAACCAGTTAAGTAACATAGAATCTCGCCATAACCATTTAAGTAATTTTGTAATTAATAAATTTTTTTCAAATAGAATTCCGGGTTGACAATTCAATTAAAATAAACAAAGATATGATGAAAAAATTTAATTTTTATACAGGATAAGGCAATTTGACCAAAAAAATCAGTTTTTAAACAAATTTATATCTTCACTATATTACATTGAACATCCCAGCATTTAAAGTCAGATTAAAGGAGATTGATCATGGCCGACTTGAATCTACAATACTAGATTGAACCGAGCGACAATGTTTTAATCTATTAAAATGGATTTAAATGTTAACATGGCTAACGTGAATATGATAAATTGAATTAAAAGTCTATGGACGGTCGGTTGAATCCAGTTAAGTACATTCAAGTAAGTTATATTGACGTTTGAATCCATTTTAACAGATTGAATCATTGTCGCTCGGATTAATCCAGTTTTGCAGAGTCAAGTCGGCCATGCTGAATCTATTTTAATCGGACTTCAAATGCTGGGATGAAATTGAGTCATAACCAGTTAAGTGATTTTTTAATTGACGAATATTTCATAAATATTATTCAGGGTTGACAATTCAATTTATAAAATAATGTTATTTTCATGCAGGGTAAGACAATTTGGCTAAAAAATTCAGTTTTTCATGTTAACACTGCATCATGTTATTCAATTATTTTTTTATGTTTAGACTATAATTTTCTAGGCATGAAGAGCGAAGAAGAACAAATAAAAAAAAATTTAAAAAAACCTAAAGAATAAATTAAAATTATATTTACCGTCATAAATTGTGTAATTAGAATGAAATCTCGTATTTATTACATTTAACATTTAGATGATCTTTTTGATAAAGTTCAAAGTTTACTAATACATTCAAACATATTTTTCTTATTTTTTAGGTGGAATTTTATTTTCATGTTAAAATTGAAACTTGAATATTTCAGAATCAGGATTCAAAAGATTATTTTTTTTACAATAAACAACACCTAACACTTCTTTGGTATAATTTAATTAAGTTCTAGAAGCCAAAATAATAATTTAAAAAAATATAAAAATGGGCCATAACCTGTTAAGTGCAATTTTAAAAATTATTGCATAAATTAATCAAATAATAAGTTAAAATAATAAAAATGTTTAAGTTGGAAAAAAGTGGAAAAAAAATTAAGTTATAATATAAAATTATTAATTTCCACATGAGAAGTTTTATTATTATTTATGAATCTTCTCCTGCACCTAAAAGCCAAGTTGACATTTTATGTATATATTATTAATCATTAATTTACATTATCACGAAATCAAATAAAATGACATTTAATAACTAAAACGAATTGAATTCAGTGACGAGATTGAGAAACGAGTGGTTGGGTTGGCCGATCAGCTGTGGATCTGGTCTGGGCCGCCTTATAAACGAACGAAGGGCAAATCAAAGAAGTTTTTTAGAGCCATAACGCGTGGCAAAGAAGTCATCAAAGTTGGGGACAGCGCGGTCTTTTTTTCGGATAGCGTTCTAGAGAGGCCCTACGTTGGAATCATCGAGTCTTTGTGGGAAACCGCGTCTTCTAAAATGGTTGTGAAAGTCAGTTGGTATTATCATCCAGAGGAAACTCAAGGCTGCAAAGATATAAAGAACTATGTAAGATATTGTTGCTAATATTATTTATTTTTCGTTATTAATTAAAGATTTTATTGTCATTAATTAATGAATTGATTTAGTTGATTGCAGAATTCAATAAATTAAATAAGTAATTGGTTAAAATGAATTTCATAATTCGATCTATTCATTGCAGAATAGATTACTTTATGTTGATAAAAGCATTCGCTAACTGAGATGACAAGACTGTTATATATGAATTTTTGTATTGTTATTCAGACAATATATGAACGATTTCTTAAATTATGTATAATGGATACTGTCGAGTTTATGTTTCTAAATTTGCTTTAGTTCCTATATTATAAGCAATTAAAAATTGTTTTATTTGATTCCAGTCAATGGAATTTGGTTATAAATGTAAAACATTTCATTTTTTTATATTTTTTATGTAGGAAGCATAAAATGTAAATTAAAAAAATTTTAAGCTTCACAATTTGTTATTTTGTATAAATTATAGCAAAAAAACAATCAATTTTGTGAAAATTTTCAAATATAATACATTTTTTTAAAATTGTAATCCTGTTGAAAATTGCAAAAATATACAAATATAAATATAATCTATTGTAAAAAAAATACATAATTATACTTTTGTAACCTATTGTAAAAAAAACAAAAATACACTTCCAATTAAATATAACATATAATTTTTTGTTTTTTTTACAATAGGTTCTGTTTACATTTGTATATTTTTGCAATTTTCAACAGGTATATAATTTTTAACAAAAAAATGTGTTACATTTGAAACTTTTCACAAAATTAATTGTTTTTTGGCTATAATTTATACAAAAGAAGTAAAACATTTCAGCAAATGGAGAATATTAAAATTTATTTATTACTGAATTAATAATAACTATGTTTACATTTTAGTAAATATCAATTTCATAAGAGTATTCTTATTCTATTCTTCATTTAATATTATTTTTAATACATTATTTATTTATTCTATAAATGTAATAACACTCGTCCGAAGAAAATGTTATCATCGTGACCTAATGTACTTCAAGTTATAAATTAATAATAATTTTGTATTAATAAAAATATATTCTAGATTTATATTTTATAATGTTATAAAAAAAATCGAAATTTAAATAAATATTTTTAATATCAAGTATTTTTCATTTTTACTTAATTTATTTGTAAAAACAAACTGTTGTGATTTGTTTAAGATATTTTTATATGTAAAAATGTATAAATAAAAAAAAGGAAATATTTTACAACTCGCATTTACATAAATTAATAGAAAAGTGTGATTATAATATTGATATTAATTCAATTGTTGACATTTCTGAACAAACTTATTCCATCTTCACAAGAGTAATTTCATCTTCACAAAAGTACATTACTAATATACATTTTTATATCTCTTAAATATTAGGACAAATTTACAAATAATTTTATTATGATTTTTATGAATAATAATGAAATTGATTATTAAGGTTGTATTTTTCTGAATGTGTCAAATTAAAGATGGAACATTCTTCCTATCAGTCAACGTATTTATTGATTAATTGAATAAACTGATTTGTTAATTGAAAAGTTATATTATTGATTGAAAAATGGATTCAATGATGAGAATAATTAAGTGATTTATTCAAATGAGGAAATAATTGATAAACTCTAAGAAGAAACTTGTACAATTGAAGAATTAAATTAATTTTTAATAATTAAAAGAATTAATTTTCTAAATAATAATTGTTGTTTGTCTGTGTCTCAGGGTGCACTATTCAAATCATCTCACATGGACGATAACGACGTCCAAACAATATCCTACAAATGCAACGTCCTACCACTGCAGCAGTACCTACAAATATTGAGCCAGCAGCCAGTCTACGAGAAGAAAGACTTATTCTACCTTGCCGGCCACTACGATCCAAAAAACTTCGTCTTCAAATTTGAGCCCGGGGTTGTCTAACTGATCAACTCAAACTGAAAGTCTTCATTCTCGCGGTTTATTTTAAGTTTTTCTTTTTTAATATTTCCGTTGTCTGATTTCTATGTAAGTAATTGATTTATTCTTAATCTTTTTCTTGTTTATATTCGAACACACTGTATGGGGTGTCTTTCACTAAAAATTGCACCTAGGTCTATTTGAAAGTATGTCTTATAGGTGTATTGAGTGTACAATTCTAATTTCTATTTTTTAATTTATTTGCAACAAATTCATTAGAGTTATACAATATTTTCAAAAGTTTTTTAAAGAAAATATTAAAAAAAGAGGTTATTTTAAAATTAAAACTTCTGCCGTGCCGTTCCATTTCAAACAGTTCTGTTCAGTCAGGTGGACCCTACTGCATCCCAGATTAGCTTTAAGCATCTTTTCTATCTTGGTTGATGGGTCCATTAAATCGTTTAACCTTGATGGTCGTTTTAATTGTTTAAATACATTTGTATATGGTCTGATTGTATCTATATCAAGGGATATTCTTGTTCATTGTGATAAAAAATAAATAAATGAATAAATAAAAAATATATTTTTAAAAATTAATAAAGTTGTATTCAAAAAATATGAGATGTGTTGCCAAAAATAGTTAAAAAACATAATCTGAAATAGTAGTAGTAAAATAAATCTCGTTTTGTCAATGTCAATCAAAATTAAGCACATACATATAGTCATGATAGATTTTAAAAATATTATATACATAAAATTACATCTTCTTATACCCATAATTAACAAAGTCAAAAAATTTTTTTTTAATATTTAGGTACATATATTTTTGTTTGAATTATTGGACGTAGAAATTAAACATCATTAGATATTATATAAAACTTGATTTAAAAATATGTAAATCCGTTCAGAATTTGTCATTATTTTTCAAGTTTTAACATTACTTAGTAATTTCATTTATATTAAGTTTCATATTTTTTTATATGAGCTGTGTAAGAATATAATTCAATTTAAAACTGATTTCAAATTATCAGTATCGGTATTAGTGTAAATAATAATGAATTAAAAATTATTTTGTTTTAATTGAAATAATCCAGTGGAATAATCATATTATTTTGTAAACAATTAATTAATATTGGAGGGTAAGTTTAATTAAAACATAAATTCACTTTAACTTAAAAAAATCAATTTAAAAATACAAGTATTAGCATTCCAATGTAGTTCTACTGTTGTAACTTTTATTTCAGTCTCCATGGAAACGCATAACAAATTGTCATAAACAGTTCAACAGGTCTGTTAGATAGTCGTTTTTCTGGATAGTGATTGAATATCAAAGTTTGTAATTGAGTAAAAGTTAATCAAAATATTATATTACATGTTGAGAAGCATTATTGTAGTTTTTCTGCAAATTTGTATACGAGTGATTAAAAAGACTGCCGTGCCGAGATTATAAAAAATTTACGAATTTCTTTGTGAAGCCGAGGTTCCATAAAAGTGACCAACTTCTGAGCCGTACCGTGGTTCCAAAACGTAAAAAAAAACTTGAAAAAGTAACCAATTCCTTTGCGATGCCGTCAGTGTTGTCTCTAAATTAAGATTTCTGTTGCTATACAAGGGTATGTAAATGCTTCCTCTAAAATTGAAATTAAAATTGGGCAATTTTACAGAAATAAAGAAAGCATAGGATTTGTTTTTAAATATTTTTTATTTCTAATAGTAGTATACTATACATATTGAGTCATGAAATTAAAATAGTAACCTCACGAGAACATATAGAAGATAAAATGTAATTGTTTTTATAAATTATTTTTAAATTTTAAATAGTTTTTGTAATAGAAAAAAAATATGTTAACGATGAGGATTTAACAAAGATTCCTGAGGTTTAAAGTCATTTATAATTATAAGATAGAAAACAATAACAATTTGTGAAATAACATCATTTATAAATTTAATATCATAGTAAATGAGAAGATAAGGAACAAAAAAAATGTTTACAGTACAAATTACATTCAAGTAAACAGGTTCATAACAATAAAAATGTTTATTATCGAACATTATAATGAAATAATTTATAAAAAAGTTACTTTATAAACGTCCTTTACGCCCTTTGACTGAACGATACACAAATAAATTCGAAAGCTTATAATAGCATTTTCAACTCCGAACAAGTTTCGCGCTACCCCCAAGGTCCATTTCTAAAAGCCCCGCTAAACTTACATATTAAAATTAATAAAAAAATTATTGTAATGAAATTTGCTCCACTCTGCTTGGCTGAAAGATAAACAAATAAATCCGAAAGCTTAGAATAGAAATTTCAATCCGCATATAATTTCGTGCAATCCCCCAGAACCACGCCAAACAGCCCGACAGTTAAACTTAAAATTGATCAGAACTTGATTCTTATCGAATGAAGTCAACACCGTTTGGCTGTATCATACATAAATAAAATCGATAGCTTATGATAGCATTTTCAACTTCCTCCTATAAATTTTCGCACTACCTCCTATAAATACCCCTACACGCAAAATAATGTCTTGTAATGTCCACATGAGTTCCTGTGTATTTTACACAATAAGCAAGGTTATTTTCCCCTGCCAAAAGAAATGTGAAGCCTCTATGACAGTCCTGTGGACACCACAGGACCTCCAAACTGTGACATTTCCAAGATTCAAATGTTACGTTATTCACAAGACGAACCTGTGAGAACTATAATTGAATAATTTATTTTAAATCAAGCCATGTAAATGCATTAGAAATACATAACAAAAATGAAGAATCATGAAATTAGTTTCTGAAATTTTTATAAAAAAATGTATACACTTAAAAATTATTTTGATTTTTGAATTCCAATTTTTATTTATCTAATTTTAACATTTATATTTTTCACATTTTCACAACCTTAATATTCATAATATAAATATTAATTATTACCTGAACTGATGACATTTTAACATTTAGAAGATAATTTTCCACATTACATCTGCTGCATCAAAGAAGTTTAATAGTCCTGATTTTATCAAACATTTTTTTTACACAAGCTTTGCATGCGTTCATGATTTTTTAGCAATGAAAATTTCAATAATTAATTCTGCCAGAAAATTTGTGAATAAAATTATATTATTGGTTAATTTGATTCTTGGGAGTCGATCTCTTGATTTAAAGCTTTATTTTTCATTATCAGTATGTTATGTACTATTCTGTATTTTTTTCATAAATTATAACTTCTTAAGAGCACATCCGTATTGCCTTGAACAAAGAAAATAAAACAAAAAGAAAGGAACAAAGCTTCTGATACAAACTTACAAGTAGACATACTTGTGTCAGCGAATGTTTAAACTATTGCAAACTATTTTAATAATAACAGCAGAACGAAAAATAAAATATCTAATAGCATTTAATGATTTTATTTAAATACTTTTTATTTCAATTAGCAGTGAGTTATGATGTTTTGTTAATGAGTTAATTTGTTTACTTATTTTTAAGCAATGTTATTTAAATAACTGAAAACATTATATTAAATTGTTGGTTGCCTAATTTTGTCATTTCCGATGTTTCTATTTTTACAATCTGAATTCGCGAAATTCAAATATAAAAAATTTACCCTAGCACATGAATTATTCACAATTTAAAAAAAAAATCAACGATATATCTGCTTCATTTGATAACTTCAATAGATTTAATTTTCTTAAACTTATTGTTACGCAATCAATTTACAAAATCTATTAAACGAGAATAAGAACAGATCTGACGACATTGTACAAAGAAAATTACATTTTAACTTGTTAGGAGAATACATTGTTAAAAAACAAAAATATTGTTTTTTATTTATTAATTTGAAAAAGGTTACTGCTAAGCTTTGAAAAGCAGCGTTGCCAGGTGGCGTAGGCGGTGGGACGGACGGTCGCGCGGATTCGGGCGTCGGCTCGCTTACTCTAGCTGGTTAGCGCTGATGAATTTAGGATGATAGTTTACGTCTTGACGACATTGTAAATATTTGGTTTGTTTTTTAATAACTGTTATGCGTATTAATAAACAATCCTGGATACATGAGAGTATGATTTTTACAAAATTGTTGGGAAAAGTATTTTAGTTTGAGCATAAAAAATTTTATAAAAGAAATCGATTGATATTTGTAAATTCATAAGTATCAATTCAAATACATTATGTAATGTACAATAAACGTTTTGATAACGTACTTAAAAGTATAAAATGTACTTAATTTGTAAATTTAAATCTAAGTCAAGATTAATTATGAAAATGTAAAAAATATTAATTTTCAAATTTCAATTATTTTCTTATACAAAATAATGTATGTACAAAGATCAATGTTTTTCCAAACAATTTTGTACAAATTATACTCTCTTGTATGCAGCATTGTTTAATAATATGCAATATAGTTATTAAAAAACAAACCAAATGTTTAAAATTGTCGTCAAGACGTAAACAATCGTTCTAAATTCATAGAGCGCTAGCCAGCTAGCGTAAGCGAGCCGAACGCGCCCGCCGAAGCGAGCCGAGCCGAGCTTAGCCGAGCGGACGCTCGACTAAGTGTTCGTATGTCCCCCCGCCCACGCGACCAGGCAACGCTGTTGTTGCGTAACTTATTGTTACGCAAACAATTAAAACTTTTATGATTTTTCAAGCAATTATGATTTCTCTTTTTAATTCTGCCAACATAGTTTTTAATGAAATAATATACAATTGTAAAGATTTTACCATAACTAATGGAATGCCTACATTTTAATTAAATACTTAATTTGAATAAGGGTTTCCAGTTTATTCGTTAAGCTTTAAAAATAATTATCGCTGGTTTTGATCACAGTTTACAAAATCTATTAAACGGGTATAAGAACAGATCTGACGACATTGTACAAAGAAAATTACATTATATCTTGTTAGGTTTATACATTGTTAAACAACAAAAATGTTGTTGTTTTTTTTGTTATTAATTTGAAAAAGGATACTGCTAAGTTTTGAAATGTAGTTATACAATAAGTTATTTATATTTTTGAAAAAAATAGTTTTTTTATTTGTGTCTGTATTAAAAGTATGAAATTTTGAACATTACCATATAATTTACACAGTCGAATATTAATAATTTTAAAGTTATTTTAAATGATAACCAGTTCAATATTATTTTTTAAAAAAGTTAACAAATATCATGAGAAGATGAATAAACATGCATTGAATATAAATGGAATCTAGCTTTTCATACTGTTGGTGTTTTTTTTTGCAATTACTACTATTGTACACAATTTATAGTTCATGTATCGTTTCTATTAAACATTACGATAATTTCTTATTTACATTTCTAATTTAACGTGGAAAATCCATCACACCGACATACATAGGTTTCCTTTCAATTCAGATAAATTGTTTCCACAATTGAAAAATGTAAGATGCTTTCTTTCAGCATTTGTATCCATGTCAGATTTTGAGATAATTGAATTTGAAACATCATTTTTCTTAATTATATGCGTTGGTTAGAACAGCACCGCCAATGTAAACAATCGTCGATGTTTGTTGTAAAGTGACAGCGATGATTGTTTACATTGACGGTGCTATTCTAACCAACGCATTGTAATGAAGAAAAATAATGATTCAAATTCAATTATATCGAAATTTAACATGGGTACAAATGGTGTAAAAATTTCATTTTACATTTTTCAGTTGTAGAAACATTTTCCTCGAATTTCAAGAAAATGTAAGGATATCGCTATTATGGATTATCTACCTTAAAATCGTGAAAATTATGTAATGAAATAAAATACAAAACATATAACAAAAATTAAAATATACTGAAGAAACATTAATTAAATTAAAAAAACAAAACAAAACAAAAACAAAAAAAAGGAAATTTCTATCTAATGAAATGATTTAAATGACGATTCAAAAGATCAGTTGTCATTTGTTTCGTTACCATGGAAACCACCAAATTTTTCAGCCAGAAGTGACTGGTCAGCAAGTGAAGAGAAAATATTGAAATAATCGCTAAATAGAAAAAGCTAAAGGCTATTGCAATTCTAAAAAATATTATAATAATTATTCGCCGTGCCGTGCCGTGCCGATCTTGGCTGTTTTTTGATAACCCACTGCCGAGAAAAGCAGTCTTGGATTAACCCACTTCCGAATCAACCACAACCTACGATAATTGGACCCCATTTTTGAATTCCACATTCCTCGAGTATGTACAATATCCCTCCTTAAAATTTTGTTTCAGTAATATTTTAATTTAAAAAAAATATTTGTGTACGATTATATAATTTGAAACAGTCAGATAAAAAAAACAAATAAAAATAACAAAATGTCCTACCGTTTAATGAATTGATTTAAATACGTTTTATAATTAGAATTAAATTCTACGTTATTGTCTATTTGTACAGAGGTAATTTATATTGAAATACTTTGGAGCAATTTTATGATTCAGTCACCAAAAAACTATTATTATATTTTTTATTCATTTAATTTTAACATTTCAATTTTTCATATTTTCAAAACCTCATTTCTCAAAACTTAATTATTAACAATTCACCTGAACTGGTGGCATTTTCACATTTGGAAGATAATTTTCCAAATTTCATCTGCTGCATCAAAGACGTTCAATAGTCCTGATTTTATAAACTTGTTACACAATTTTACCTTAACTCATGTAATACCTACACTGCTCTTAAAATCAAAAATTGAATAAGGTTCTCCACTGTTTTCGTTAAGCTTTGAAAATAATTATCGCTGGTTTTGATTACAATTTACAAAATCTATTAAACGAGAATAAGAACAGATCTGACGACATTGAACAAAGAAAATGACACTATAACTTGTTAGTTGAATACATTGTTAAACAACAAAAATGTTCTTTGTGATTTATTAATTTGAAAAAGAATACTGCTAAGCTTTGAAAAGCAGCAATGCCAGGTGGCGTAGGTGGTGGAACGCACGGTCGCGCGTAGTCGGGCATCGGCTCGCTTCGGCGGGCTCGCTCGGCTCGGTTGTTCTAGCTGGCTAGCGCTTTATGAATTTAGAACGATTGTTTATGTCTTGATGACAATGTGAACATTTGGTTTGTTTTTTAATAACTGTTTTGGGTATTAGTAAACAATGCTGCAATACATGAGAGTATGATTTTTGCAAAATTGTTGGGAAAAATATTTTATTTTGAACATGAAAAATTTTGTAAAAGAAATTGATTGATATTTGTAAATTCATAAGTGTCAATTCTAAAATGTTACTTAATGTACAATAAACATTTTGATAACGTATTTAAAAGTGTAAATTGTACTTGACTTGTAAATTTAAATCTAGGTCAAGATTAATTATAAAATTATAAAAAATATTAATTTACAATTTTCAATTAATTTCTGATACAAAATAATGTATGTACAAAGTACAATGTTTTTTCAAACAATTTTGTACAAATCGTACTCTCTTGTATGCAGCATTGTTTAATAATACGCAAAACAAATATTCAATAACATCCAAATGTTTAAATTGTCGTCAAGTTGTAAACAATCGTTTTAAATTCATATAGCGTTAGCCAGCTAGCGTAAGCGAGCCGAACGCGACCGCCAAAGCGAGCCGAGCCGAGCTTAGCCGAGTCGACGCTCGACTAAGCGTTTGTACGTCCCGCCGCCCACGCGACCTGGCAACGCTGTAATTATACGTGGACATACTTAAGTCAACGAATGTTTAAAAGCAGGTTAACGAATGTTAGAGCAGGTTAAAGCTGATAGCTAACTAATATCAAAAGAGCAAATTATAATAATAAACCGTAGCGTTTGATCATTTGATTTGAGTAGGTTTTTTTTTTTCAATTAACAATGAGTTGTTTGTTCTTGTCTATTTTGAAGAGTTGATTTATATGTACATATTTTGGAGCAATGTTATGATTCAGTAACAAAAAAATTTTGGTTCCAATTTTTATTTATCTAATTTTAACATTTATGTTTTTCACTTTTTCACAACCTGAATACTCAAAATTTAAACATTCATAATTACCTGAACTGGTGACATTTTAACATTTGGAAGATAATTTTCCACATAACATCTGCTGCATCGAAGAAGTTCAATAGTCCTGACTTCGTCAAACTTTTTTTTACACAAGCTTTGCATACGTTTATGATTTTTTTAGCAGTGAAAATTTCGATTGTTAATTCTGCCAGCAACTTTGTGAATTAAATAATATAATTGGTTACTTTGATTCTTGGGATTCGATCACTTGATGTAACGGTTTATTTTTAATTAGCAGTATGTTATGTACTACACTGAAAGGAATACAAAGCGAAAACTGCTTAAGACTCCGGCCGTTTTGGCCGTGGTGACTCCGGCAGTTCATTAAAAGCAGTTTCTGCTTGGGGCGCAAGGCTTTTTTGGCTTGGGCGTTTAAAATTTTTCGAAAAAAAAGACTGCTGGTAAACAACGCCGCGTATTTGCAAGTTCAATTTCGTCAGAGATTTCCTGCGATTAATTATTTCTTTTTTTTTAACTGAATCATGAGAATAAAAAGTTGATAAAAATCATATGGTTTAATTAACTAAGTGTACATTTATTTGAGTAAGTATCATATTGGAATTTATTATGTAAGTAAATAATTATTATGCTTGCATGTATATTTAGATAAATATTTAATTCAATACAACAATTTTTTTGCGTTGCACAACCAATCGTACTTTAATTACGTATAATTACAACCTAAAAAATTACATTCAAATATCCATCGTATTGATATTTAATCATAACAGATTTTTTGTAGTATCCCAAGTCAAAACAGCCTTGCGCCCCAAGCAGAATCTGCTTTTTATGAACAGCCGGAGTTACCACGGCTAAAACGGCCGGACTCTTAAGCAGTTTTCGCCTTGTTTTTCTTTTAAAGAATTCTGTATTTTTTTCATGAATTATAAGTTTATGAGAGCACATCCGAGTTGCCTTGAAAAAAGAAAAAAAAACAAAAACAAAATGAAAGGAACAAAGCTTCTGATACAAACATACAAGCAGACATACTTGAGTCAGCGAATGTTGAAACTAGTGCAAGCTAACATTTGAATAATAACAGCAGAACGAAAAATAAAATATCTAATAGCATTTAATCATTTTATTTAAATACATTTTTTTCAATTAGCAGTGAGTTATGATGTTTTATTAATGAAATAATGTATGTTTACTTATTTTGAAGCATTGTTATTTAAATAACTGAAAAAATTATATTAAATTGTTGGTTGCCTAATTTTGTCATTTCCGATGTTTCTATTTTTACAACCTGAATTCGCGTAATTCAAATATAAAAAATTTACCCAAGAACATGAATTATTCCCATTGTTAAAAAAACTCAACCATATATCTGCTTCATTTGATAACTTCAATAGATTTAATTTTCTTAAACTTATTGTTACGCAATCAATTTACAAAATCTATTAAACGAGAATAAAAACAGATCTGACGACATTGTACAAAAAAAATGACATTTTAACTTGTTAGGTGAATACATTGCTAAAAAACAAAAATATTGTTTTTTATTTATTAATTTGAAAAAGGTTACTGCTAAGCTTTGAAAAGCAGCGATGCCAGGTGGCGTAGGCGGTGGAACGCACGGTCGCGCGTAGTCGGGCGTCGGCTCGCTTCGGCGGGCTCGCTCGGCTCGGTTGTTCTAGCTGGCTAGCGCTCTATGAATTTAGAACGATTGTTTATGTCTTGATGACAATATGAACATTTGGTTTGTTTTTTAATAACTGTTTTGGGTATTAATAAACAATGCTGCAATACATGAGAGTATGCTTTTTGCATAATTGTTGGGAAAAATATTTTATTTTGAACATGAAAAATTTTGTAAAAGAAATTGATTTATATTTGTAAATTCATAAGTGTCAATTCTAAAATGTTACTTAATGTACAATAAACATTTTGATAACATATTTAAAAGTGTAAATTGTACTTGACTTGTAAATTTAAATCTAGGTCAAGATTAATTATAAAAGTATAAAAAATATTAATTTACAATTTTCAATTAATTTCTGATACAAAATAATGTATGTACAAAGTTCAATGTTTGTCCAAACAATTTTGTACAAATCGTACTCTCATGTATGCAGCATTGTTGATAATACGCAAAACAATTATTCAAAAATATCCAAATGTTTAAATTGTCAAGTTATAAACAAACGATTGAAATTTATATAGCGTTAGCCAGCTAGCGTAGTAAGCGAGCCGAACGCGCCAGCCGAAGTGAGCCGAGCCGAGCTTAGCCCAGCCGACGCTCGACTAAGCGTTTGTACGTCCCGCCGCCCACGCGACCTGGCAACGCTGTAATTATACGTGGACATACTTGAGTCAACGAATGTTAAAAAGCAGGTTAACGAATGTTAGAGCAGGTCAAAGCTAATAGCTAACTAATATCAAAAGAGCAAAATATAAGAAATATACCATAGCGTTTGATCATTTGATTTGAATAGGTTTTTTTTTCAATTAACAATGAGTTGTTTGCTAATGTATTATATTATGATGAGGTGATTTATATTTAAGTATTTTTCAGCAATGTTATCATTCAGTAACCAAGAAACTTTTATACAAACTTTAATTTTCACATTTGAACATATTAATTTTTCATATTTTCACAAATTTAATACTCAAATTTAATTATTAAAATGTTACCTCAATACATGCCATATTCATAATTTGAGAAATAATTTACTGAAAATGTGATTCATCTAAGAAGTTTCATAGTCCACATTTTCTCAAACTGTGCAAATGTTTATCTGTTTTTAAAGATATGTCATATTAAGTGTACCAACAATGATGTATATAAAATAATATAACATTTTTAAATTTCAACTTAACACATGATGTACCTACATTCATCTGAAATAAGACATTTTAATTTCGTTTTCCAATTTGTTTTTTAAGTAGTAAAATTAAATAAGATTGGTTTTGATTACAGTGTTCAAAATCTGTTCATACGATGTTAAAACAGATTTCATGAGATTTTACAAAGAGAATAAAATTGCACATTGTTAGGATTAATTGTTAAATATATTCAGCTTCGATCTACAAAATAATGAATTTGGAGCATTTTTTCATGAATTACATTTGCTCAGTAGTACAATCATATTGTTTTGGAAAAAAATATGAAGTAATATTTTGATAAACAAATCTGTAAGTGCGGACATACTTTTGTTAATGAATGTCAAAGAGCAGTTCAACGAATGCTAGAGCAAGTTAAAGCTAATATCTAATAATAACAACAGAATTAAAAAGAGAAATATCCCATATCATTTAGTCATTTGATTTGAACAGGTCTTTTTCAATTGAAAATGAGTAATTTGTTTTTGTCTATTTTGTAGAGGTTAATTATATTTACATATTTTGGAGCAATGTTACGATTAAGTAACTAAAAAACTGTTATTAAAATTTTATTTATCAAAATTAAACATATAAATTTTTTCATATTTTCATAACCTTAATACTCAAAAAGTAAATATTTATTTTTTTCTTATCACATGACATGTTTTACATATGTAAGAATAATATACCACAATATCTGCTTCAACTATGATGTTCACTAGCTCGTAGTTTGTCAAATTTCTCGTTACACAATCATTGCAAACGTTCATGATTTTTCAAACAATTGAGATTCCACTTTTCAATTTTACCAGCATAGTTGTGTACGAAAATAATGTAACATTTTCAAAATTTAACTTATCTCACGAAATGCCAACATTCTTCTTCAATTAGAAAGTAGAAATAGGTTTCGCAATTGGTTTATTAATTTTTAAAAATAAATATCGCTGGTTTTGATTACATTTTGCAAAATCTGTTCATTGGATGTGACAACAAATCTCATGACATTGTATAAAAAAAAACAAATTTTCAGGTTATATTTGTCAATCCACTCAGCTCCTATGTACAAAATAATAAATTTGGAACATTTTTTCATAAATTACAAGTACGTAGTGGCACAACCATCTTTCCTGGAATAAAAAGATCAAACCTTGTCATAAACGAATTTTTAGGTGGTCATAATTAAATCAACGAATGTGAAACAGCTGTCATGTGTAACATATAATTAAATCAAATGATCATATTCTATGTGATATTGCAAATAATGTTATATTTTTCAGTTGAAAAATAGACTGAAATATAAAATAATTTGCATTCATCAATAATAGAAATCAAGTTTTTTCTCTGGATTCATTGATTTCTAGATAAATAATTAAAATAAATAAATAGAGAAATTTTAAAAAAATTATCTTCATTTCTTATGTATTATTAAATTAAAGTATATTTTTATCTTATCTCTATTTTTGTCTTGTTTGTACTTCAACATTAATTATTTTAGTTTGCATTGGACAAAAATAAAAGCAACAATATTCACTTCAATTAAAAGTTTAAAATCGCGAATTAGCATTATAATTTTCAAGTGCAAAGTTATACAACAAATTCATTTAAGATAACATTAAAACAAAAAATGATGAAAATGTGAAAAGTCAGTTAACCATTAATGGAAACCACCAAACTTTTCAGACCGAAGTGACTGGTCAAAAAGTGATGCGAAAATATTGAAATAAGTGCTAAAAAGAAAAAGGCAAAGGCTATTTTAATTGTAATATATATTATTTGTCGTGCCGATCTTCGCTGTTTTTTGATAATCCACTGCCGAGATAAGCAGTCTTTGATTAACCCATTTTCGAATCAGCCACAACCTACAATAATTGGGTCCCATTTTTTAATTCCACATTCCTCGAGTATGTACAATATCCATCCTTAAATTTTGGTTTCAGTAATATTTTAATTTAAAAAAAAATATTTGTGTACGATTATATAATTTCAATCAGTCAGATAAAAAAAAATACAACTAAAAAGAAGAAAATGTCAAACCGTTTGATGAATTGATTTAAATACTTATTTTAATTACAATTGAATTCTATGTTATTGTCTATTTGTACAGAGATAATTTATATTGAGATACTTTGGAGCAATTTTATGATTCTGTCACCAAAAAACTATTATTATAATTTTTATTCATTTAATTTTAACATTTCAATTTTTCATATTTTCACAACCTCATTTCTCAAAACTGATTTATTAACAATTTACCTGAACAGGTGACATTTTCACATTTGAAGATAATTTTCCAAATTACATCTGCTGCATCGCAGACGTTCAATAGTCCTGCTTTTTTTCACTTTTTGTTACACAATTTTACCTTAACTCATGTAATACCTACATTGTCCTTAAATACAAAAATTGAATAAGGTTTTCCACTTAATTTGTTAAGTGGTTTTGATTACAATTTGAAAAATCTATTAAACGAGAATAAGAACAGATCTGAGTCAATTGTACTAAGAAAATGACATTATAACTTGTTAGTTGAATACCTTGTTAAACAATAAAAATGTTGTTTTTGATTTATTAATTTGAAAAAGGTTACTGCTAAGCTTGGAAAAGCAGCGATGCCAGGTGGCATAGCCGGTGGGACGCACGGTCGCGTGGATTCGGGCGTCGGCTCGCTTCGGCGGGCGCCCTCGGCTCGCTTGCTCTAGCTGGCTAGCGCTCTATGAATTTAGAACGATTGTTTGTCTTGACGACAATGTAAACATTTGGTTTGTTTTTTAATACCTGTTTTGGGTATTAATAAGCAATGCTGCAAAACATGAGAGTATGATTTTTGCAAAATTGTTGGGAAAAATATTTTACTTTGAACATGAAAAATTTTGTAAAAGAAATTGATTGATATTTGTAAATTCCTAAGTGTCAATTCTAATTTGTTATTTAATCTACAACAAACATTTTGATAATATATTTAAAAGTGTTAAATGTTCTTAAGTTGTAAATTTAAATCTAGGTCAAGATTAATTATAAAAATACATAAAATATTAATTTACAATTATCAATTAATTTCATATACAAAATTATGTATGTACAAAGTTCAATGTTTTTCCAAACAATTTTGTATAAATCATACTATCTTGTAAGCAGCATTGTGTAGTTTTCGTTTTTTAAGCAGGTCTGAGAACAAATCTTATGAAATTGTACAATTACATCGGAAACCAAACTTCTGAATAGAAACAAGTATTGTAAATGTAATGTTTTCATACTATTTATAAATTTGACTTGAATTTTTAAATTTCTTTATTTTTAATATACTCTCATAAAAATAGTACATTTTAATACAGGAAGGTTGGTGTTTGATCAGTGCATAACTTCAACTCGTGTATTAAACAGTACTTTATGTGCGTGTACAGCGTGCGATAAGGAATTTGATCGCACGATTGGCAACTTTACGCACGAGGACACCAGTCCGAGTGCAGTGAAGTTGGCACGAGTGCTACAAACCCTTATCGCACCCTGAACACGTACATAAAGATGATTTTCTCAACTATACAGGCATAGTGAATTTCCGGAATAACCATTTGTAATGGTTACAAGAACCAAAGTGAAAATAATTCATCAAATAAATGGTATTGATTGTTAATAAATGCGAAATTTAGGGTTAAAATACCTAAAGGTATTTAATTTTGCTTCCAATCCTTCTGTTGAAAATAAAAATTATTAAAAAACAGTGATTAATGTTACATTAAACAAAGCCTCCGTTTGTCATCTTGTCTACGCAGACGTAATTAGCGTGTTCCAGACAAAAATATTTTCAGTTAGTAAAGGATATAGAGATAATTCTGTTCACATAAATCTGTCCTTTATTGACCGTAAGTATTGCATCCGGAACATGCCATATGTTGCATTTTTATATGTTAATAACCCTATGCTAGATTAGAAAATTTAAAATAGTTTTAATTACACTTTAAAACAAGAGTTCGCAATTTATAATAATTGTAAAATATAATAATTTCTGCAAAGTGAACGAATATTTGCATTTATTATATTGTTTTTGATTAAAATGATTAAATGTAAAACCGTCCAAGATTAAACTCAAAATTAAAAATACGAATTTAAAACCGACTTTACTTGGACAAAATGGGAAATATCATCGTAAAGTTAGCACCCCCACTTGGATGAAAACCATATTTTGTTATCCTATAATTTTGAACTAATTATGGACTAATTTTAACCGCAAACAAAACTTTTGGACTATTCAAAAGAAACGAAATATCGCAGTTTCAAAAGTGGAGGTGCTAACTTTACGTTAAACTGGCACCCCCACCTGCGAAACTCGCAATAAAAAAAGAAACAAATCAGTGCATAATTTTAAGCTAATTGTAGATAACCCATCTTACCTATTTAAAAGATTGCCAGATAAATAGTTAAGAATTGTAACTAAATACACAAAACGAGCAAACATCAATTTCATATGATTAAACAAATATGGCTTTAAAAATTGGTCTAAATTAGTCCATAATTAGAACATATTTACGAGATAAGAAATTATATCATATATATTTTTTTCCACTACAGTGGGAGTGCTAACTTTACTATGCACAACCAAATAGATAGACTAGACTGATATTTGAGTGTGCAATATAGATTTTGATTATTTTAATGGGGGTTCAAATTGGTCAATAATTAGAACATAATTACCATATACAAAATTCATCATACAATTTTTTTTTAATTCTTGAGGGTGTTAACTTTACTCTCTATGCCATTATACATAAATTAGACTAATATTTGAGCATGCAATATAGCTTTCAAACATTATAATTGGTGTTCAAATTAGTCCATTATTAGAACATAATTACAAGTAAAGAAAATTCTGCATATATATTTTTTTCCACTAGTTCAGAGTAAACTTAGCACCCGCACTCTTCTAAGATTCTAACTAAAAATAAAAATTTTAACAAAACAAAAAGTAAAAAGAATATAATAGTTTTTGGAAGAAGTCATAAGAATAAAATTTTTCGCGTTTCGTTTCACATCTTCTTCTAAACTCATAAGTAAGACGGGGGAAGATGCTGCCTTAAACTCATACTCACGTTAACGAGAACTATCGTGAACTTGATTTTCGAAAGAAATTTTATTCTATCTGTAACAGAAGTGCCTAAAGAGATTCTGTGAGAACACATAAACTTCAATTTCAAGCGCCATCTATTACAGGTTTTAGATTTAATTATCTTAATTTTTGTTGTTGGCACATGATGCATGATATTGTCTTATAGTTTTGGAAGAGGTCACCTGTAATCAATGGCGCTTGAAATTGTAGTTTTGTGTTTCTCACGGATTTTCTTTAGGCACTTATGTTACAGATAGAATAAAATTTCTGTCGAAAATCAAGTTCGCGACAGTTTTCTTGAACGTGAGTACGCGAATAAGGCAGCATCTTCCCCCGCCTTACTAATGAGTTTAGCGGAAGATGTGAAACGAAACGCGAAAAATTTTATTCCTGTGACTTCTTCCAAAAACTATTATACTCTTTGTACTTTTTGTTTTGTTTAAATTTTTATTTTTATTTAGAATCTTATGTTTTTTTTATTTTTGTTTTCTATTATATATAAAAAAGAAATTTTTTTTACTAATTCACAATCCTAGTGAATATAATCAACAGTTATTTATTCTTTTGTTAAATCATTTCCCAGTTTGTCCAAATGATGTCAGTTTTAAATTCGTATTTTTCTCGTTACTGTAACCACATTCACAGATTAAAACATGAAACCTAAGTATAAATTTTACCAATTCGGATCCAAATCGGATCCGCGTCGAAATTTTATATTTTTTTAATTTTAATTTTTAACGCGGATCCGAATCGGAAAATTAGTATACTATTCAACTAGGGAGCGAGGAATAGCTTCGCGGTCGAGCTGAGATTAGATCCGATGGCGGGCCGAGAGTCCCCAATGGCCGTACGAAGATCTAATATTAGCTGAAGTAAGCGAAGTTATTACTACCTCCCCAGTTGCATGTATTACTTTTCCTCACGAGAGCGTGCATGGCTCTTTGCGGGCCTATTTGCCGCGCGCGAACACTTCGTGCGCGCGTATGAGGAGAAATTAATTAAAATTCATATGACGCGGATCCGACTCGATTTGCCAATACCAAATCCAGCATCGGATGCGCATTTAAATTCACGATTTTTATACATTAAAATATAATTTTGTAATTATTTAGAAATGTATTATGTCCTGCTATGGGTAAAAACAAGAAATACAAGTATCGTGAGCGAAAAAGAGATTAAGATAGATAAAAAAAATAAAACAATTAAAGGAAAATGGGGTAATGAGTGGTTCCCAGCTACAATTTTGGAAAAGCATGGTGAACGTTGATAATTTTAATTATTATTCGTTTATTTGATTGTTTTCACACATAAAAATATAATCTTAAAATTTGGCAGAAAAAAAAGAAATCTTGGAGGCTTTAGAGTTTGACACGGATGGAAAGGTTCTTCCCAGTAATGCTCCAAAGAATACTCCTAAACTAAAGCGACGGAGAAACATCGTGAACGATAAGTTAGAGATTGCTAAATGTAATGTTAGCACTCTTAACCAGCTGCAACTTTTGACCAAGGGAAGCCTATTCGAAACGAGTATTAAGAAAAAAGTCATAGACGACAATAAAACAGAAAAGATGGATACGATCGACAGAAATGAATATGAAAAAGTCGGAAAGATTAAAAAGATGAAAACTAAGAGCAAAGCGAAACATACTACAGAAGTTAAAGACATGGAAGAACAAAAAAAGAACATGAGTGACGGAAATGAAGAGAAAAAATTCGAAAAGACTGAAAAGAAGAAAACCAAAGGTAAGAAGAAAATTTCTGACGACAAAGATTTCGATGAAAAAGAAAAATGCGAAAAGGACAAGAGCGACAGAAATGAATATGAAAAAGTCGAAAAGATTGGAAAGATTAAAACTAACAGCAAGGCGAAACGTACTACAGAAGTTGAAGACATAGAAGAACAAAAAGAGAACACGAGTGACGAAAATAAAGAGGAAGAATTCGAAAAGACTGAAAAGAAGAAAACCAAAGGTAAGAAGAAAATTTCTGACGACAAAGATTTCGATGAAAAGGAAAAACACGAAAAGGACAAAAGCGACAGAAATGAATATGGAAAAGTCGAAAATATTAAAAATATGAAAACTAAGAGCAAGGCGAAACATACTATAGAAGTTGAAGATATGGAAGAAAAAAAAAAGGATATGAGTGACAAAACTGAAGATGAACAAGTCGAAAAGATTGAAAAGAAAAAAACCAAGAACAAGAAGAAAAATGTCGTTGACAAAGATATTGATGGTAAAGAAGAAAGCGAAAAGGACAAAAGCGACGACAGTGAAGAAGTCGAAATGAGAAAAAAGAAAAGAAACAAAGGCAAAAACAGAAATGAGGAAGAAGTCGATAATAATAAAGAAAAAGACAAGCAATATGGATCAGAATGTTCGGGGAAAAAAGGTAATATAATTTTTGCCTCAGCAAGGCCGTGAACGCCATTTACGGCATGCAAGCATTTTCGTAGAGTGGCGTTTTCGGCTCAATAATGAGAAAAAATATAGTTTACACCCATTGGCAGTAGACGTAAATCGCCTCTTCGTACGATCGCAACCCTCGTCTTCGGCTTGGGCTGCAAACTTCGCACGAAGAAGCGAATTTACGTTTCTACAGCCTTTGGTACAAAATATACTGTTGCATCTTATTAGGAGGATATAGTACACTGTAGAAAATTAACGAAGTTTGTAATGCGCAGTTGGGTGTAACGTTAAGCGGAGTGAATATTGAAAGTTTATCTACGTTTTAAAGAATAAAACATTTAATAAATTATTATGATCGAAAAAGTACTCCAAATTAATTGTAAAATAAATTGAGAGTCTTTATTCAAACAACATAACGCTGTAAATAATAATTTTCTTGTTACACCTTACTCATTCACTCCCTTATAGTGAGGATCTGCCGGAGCTCTGTTATTGAGACAATTTTTCACTCCACGAACACTTTTGATACACCGCATTTTCAACACTGTATATTTTGTCACCAACGGGCCAAAAACGCCACATTACAAAAACGCTTACGTAAATGGCGTTTACGGCCCGCTAGAACCAAAAATTATTTCCTATAACTGACTTAGCAACTGTTACCAATTTGAATAAGTATAATTATCTAACGATGGGAAAAGAATTCTTTTATCAAAATATTTTTGAAGTTTTCTATTTCAAATAAAGGTATTTCTTTTCCCAATGTAATATAAAAAAATCGTACTCAACGAGTTAGGAAAACTGATTAAAAAATCATATAATTCGACAATGACTTCCCTCACTTGTTTGGTTACGTACTATTTCTTGTTGTTAAAAAATAAAATATTATGTTTAACATTAAAAGAAGAAATATTAAAAACTAGTGTGACTTGGCAAACACTCTACCTGTCAATTTTCTACTTCGCTATTTAAAAATATACTAATATTGAAGTTAATGCATCCATTGGAATGTTTTAGAAGTATCGGAGCACGTTTTTCCAAGAGTATATAATAAAACAACTGGCGAGTACTTATCCTCTGCATTTTCGTTACCCAATTTAGTTACTTACTCACCT
>JABFPI010000009.1:0-25665 GCA_022817465.1 Embidobia sp. ZL-2020 | reverse complement strand
TTTTATAATTTTCTTACGGAGGCCCATCTTATGGGCCAAATTATTTCGATTCATGAAAAGCAGTATTGTTTGCTTGTTTTAAATGTACGAAGTATTTTTCTTAGTATTTTATTAATTTCAGTGATTCTGGGCCTTACACAAGAACAATGGAGTCAATAGGCCCAAAAGGATTTTTATGCCAAAAAATAAGTAGTATTGTTTGGCAATTTTAAATTAATAAATGTTGAAATTAATGAAATTAATTGATATTGTTTAAGTGGCGCCATCAGTGTCGCTTAAAAAAAATTATCATTGATAAGTATCTCCAGCATTTTCACAAAGGAAATATTGCTGAGATTTCTGCTAGAAGATGTAAGTGGCGACATTAATGTCGCTTGGAGGAGATTATGAAGTGAGGATCAACATTGATTACGTGATGTTACTTCTGAAACAAATATTGAATGTTTATGTATTTACATCATTTGACATTAGACACATTTTCCAAGAGTTTAACGTTAAACAATAAATGCCAGATTGCATTTAAAAAATATTTTAAATTATACTTGTCAATTATAAGTAAGTTATTGTAATATTTCATCAAATCTGCTGTAATATACTTTTACCAATATGTGTAGTAAAATAACAAACAAAGTACAATGTGTATAACCTTCATATTTCAAAAGAAAAATGGCATAAAAATACAACGGACTGTTCTTTTTGTTGATTAATTTATCATTTAATTAAACTCATTTAACAACATCATTATCCTATCTACAACTCATAAATGTTCACTTATAAGCACAGTTTAAATTAAATCGAAAATCGTTGAAGATCTTCGTTGGTTAATAAATTAAATAAATAAAATTAACAAATAAATTATGTATCTTTTGAAAGTAGGTTATGGGAATACTTAATCCGATTTGTTTAATTAAAATGCGAACACAATTTTGTAAATATTTCTTCTTGTACAGATATTTTGGATTTTTGTACACTGCATTGTATACATCGTATTTGCATCGTATGGCGCAACTTTCCGAAAGAGAAAGAATTTCTTTGCTGATGATGCGAGGATGGAGAGACAGGCAGAGATCCTATAAGGACGTGCAACAACTGTTTAATCAAACGAATCGTGAAGATTGTACAACCATATCAAAATCTACAGTTGAACGTACTGTGCGGCGATTTGATGATACAGGTAGTGTAAAAAACCGTCAAAAAACTGGCAGACCAGCATCAGCAACAAATGATGACAAAGCTTTGGACATTTTGCAATCATTCGTTGAAAATTCAAATTTGTCTATTCGCAAAGCAGCTCTAGAACACGTTGTGAGTAATGCATCCATTCAGAAAGTATTGGAAAAAAACAAATTTCAACCGTACAAAGTTCATCTTGTTCAGGAACTGAGTGAGGACGATTTTGATCGCCGTCTTGAATTTAGCGAGTTAATGATAAACAAAATTGACGCAGAACCAGGATTTTTGTACAGCATTGCTTTTTCAGACGAAGCAACGTTTCAGTTGAACGGTTCTGTGAATCGTCACAATTGTCGATACTGGGCAGATTCGAATCCTCACTGAATGGTAGAAGGGCATACGCAATACCCAGAGAATTTTTTCTAAATGCTCTCAAACATGAGAATTTGTTGAGAAACAGTGTGATACCTGCAATAAGAGAAATTGCCGGGGACAATTTCGAATACACCTGGTTTCAACAGGACGGCGCACAGCCTCACTATGCCAGGGCAGTGCGTACTTATTTAGATCAAGAATTCTTGGATCGATGGATAGGGCGTCGAGGAGCGATAGAATGGCCAGCTCGATCTCCAGACCTTACGCCGTTGGACTATTATTTGTGGAGTTACTTAAAAAGTAAAGTATACATCACAAAACCACAAAATCTGGAAGACTTACGAAATAGAATACTAGATGAAGTTGCGCTCATTCCTGAAAATCATATCAGAAATGTGGTTTCAGCATTTTACAATCGAATAGGGTACTGCCAAGCTGTAAATGGCGAGCAGTTCGAACACAAATTGTAATTACAGTTATCTTTACTCGGATGAAAATAGAAGATTTTTTTTATTGTAAGAATTATCATATTTTTGCGAAAATTGTAGTTTTTCACTACGAATGTCGAAGGCTTTTGAGTGAGATAAGTTCAAAATGTGTAGAATATTCGATAATTTCAAACACTAATGATGCTTTAAAAATTTTCTGTTATTTACCAAGAATTTATATGTTTTTAAAGTTTATTTTTATGTTATAGGAATTTATTTATGTTGAATAGCGTATTAGATTATACGGCAATGTAAATTGATTTTTGTTTATATTTTTCAAATTTTATTTTAGTCATGGACAGATGCCAATAGAGCTTATTTAAAAATATTTAATTTAGTATACGATGATATAGCAGTGCATCATGTAATACTGAATTATCCATTATGTGAAACACCTAGAAAATATGCATTATTTGTAGAACTAATCATTCTGCGTTTAGAGTTTCTATGTGTATTTCTACACCTTTAGTTGCAATAAAATAATTAAAAAAACTATTTCAACTTTAGATTTTTTTCATTTATGTAGACCGTTGATTTCATTAATTTAATTAATGAACAATCTTCATTTTCAAACTAAGAAAAGGTTCGAAGCATTTTTAGTTTCAAAATAGAGTATGTATAACAAGAGGAAACATTGAAATGTTTGTTAACCTTTAAAAAGTTTGTTGTGGTCAAAAGTGTGCAGTTTGGTAAGATTGACAAATTTTGGTTTTTAAATTTGCAAAGCTGTCATATTGTCCATTTTCAAGTTGACTTCGCAGCTATCCTGTTCAGCATTTAAATCTGTCACACAAGAAAAAGGCTTGAAATCAAATTCCAAAACAATATCAATTAATTTCATTAATTTCAACATTTATTAATTTAAAATTGCCAAACAATACTACTTATTTTTTGGCATAGAAATCCTTTTGGGCCTATTGACTCCATTGTTCTTGTGTAAGGCCCAGAATCACTGAAATTAATAAAATACTAAGAAAAATACTTCGTTCATTTAAAACAAGCAAACAATACTGCTTTTCATGAATCGAAATAATTTGGTCCGATGGGCCTCCGTAAGAAAATTATAAAATGTAATAGAAAGATTTTCATGAATTTTAAGCAGATAAAAATTACTGTTTTTTTAATCGAATTCATTTTGGGCCCGACAAGCCCATTGGGTCCGCTAGGCATGCGTAAAGCCCAAAGTTATTTGATATTGTAAAATACAGTGAACAGATTGTGGTTAATTTTAAGACAGCGAAACAACACTGTTTATTATGAATAGAAATTATTTTGGGCCCGTCGGGCCCATTGGGTCTATTGGGACAGCCAAGGCTGTAAGATTGAAATAAAAAATATTCTGAGTCTGAATATGTAATAAAAGTAACAATTTAAATAAAAATAAAATGATTTTTGATTATTGGGCCCAAATAAGGCCCCGGGCCCAAAGTAAAATTAAGTGGTATGAACATAAAAAAATATGCTAAATTCGAATCTCCAATAAAAAATGTGGGTTCCTATTCAAAAAAATAAAGTTGGGCCCGTGGGGCCCGAATAAGGCCCCATTTTACAAATCCGAAACGGTCAACAAATAGATTTTTTTATCCTCGAGTTTTTTCGTCTTCGGTAATTTTTCTGAAAATGCGTAGTTTTCGAGTTATCAAGCCGTCCCGGGACTTTTCGAACACCCTGTATACAATTAAAAGTAAATAAACTGTTTGAAGATTTCCTGTAGTAGAACAAAACAATTAAATGAAGAGTTATGCGCATTACAAATTTTAATCTAAAAATTGGTTTTCATACGTTCATTTTACTTCATTATATTTGGCTTTTTATACATGTATATACAGTGTAGTTTTAATTTTTTTATTTGTTACAAGATTCGGTTGCTGCCATTTTATGGCTCAAAATTTTTCTTAACAAAGCAATATAAACATTGCTATTGTTTAAAGTTAATAAGAAAATAATATACAAGGAATCACAATAATAAAAAAGAAACAACAAAATTAATTATAAATGCAATTTGAATCAACTTTCTAATCCAACATAAAATTCGGCGCGATATTGAAATTAAAAAATTCATTTTATAGAATTTTAGAATTTTATAATACATACAATTTCGCTTTTTTAATTAAACTTGTAGCTATGGTTATTATTAAATGTCTAGATTTTATTAAAACGAAAATATAATTTTAAATACACTATTTAGTGTTTATTTATAAATATAAAATTGTTTATTTGATAAATTTTATACAAAAGTATATAATGAAAAAAAATTATATCTTTTTGAAAACTCAGATAAAGCGTGACTCAAGGTAATTCTGTAGGTTTGGTTTGTTTACAAAACAGGAGAGGTTACAGGGCTAAAAATAAACATTTCTTTATAAGCTAAAATATATCATGCTATTTTTGTAAGATATAATAATTATTAGTAGTAATATATTTCATTTGATTAAGAAAGGTTTTTTTGGCTTCGTAACCTTTTTTTTTATTATTATTTGTTTAATTTATTCAAAAAATTTTATTTAATCTGTTTTGTTAACAAACCAGGCCTAAAGAATCACCTTAAAGCAAATGTGGCTATCTCATTGTGCACTTTGAATTAGAAATATTATTAAATCATTCTTGAATTTGTACAGGTTTTTAAGGTCCTTGTAATATCTTACATCGATGTTAAGCATAGTAATATATGTGAAAAAACAATCTAATATGATTGTGTTTGACTAAAGAGAAGAATTGTTTTCATAAAATTGAAAACATCAAATATTTTCGTTTCACTAAGTACAAATTTCATGTGTTACGAAAGAAAATAAATTTTAAAAATATAATACATATTTAAATATTTCATCGTTGTTATACAATATTGTTATAAATTATTATTATACATATCAATGTAAATATTTTGTTTTAAAATTTGTTAATAGTATATTGTGATTTATTATTATTACAGAAACGTAATAAAAATGAAAAGTTAAAATATAACAATAAATAAAATTTATGTGTATGTTGGTTAAGAAAAACTTAGATGCTGCAAAACAATTGTCAATAAAAAAAAGTTATTCGTGTGAAACAGTTTTTACGTTTTAAAGTTAAAATTTCACATTTTTATTATCTTATTTAGTCGAATATTCATAATAATTTGTTTAATATAATATTTAAATTAAGAACGGCCTATATCAACTTAGACATGAAACATCATAACTTTATTTTTTTGAACGAATGCATTCCAGTTGATATTTTGAGTCAAAAAATCCTAATATACATGGAGCGGGCAAAATACAACAGTTTAGAGTTTTTTAGTACATTTTCTGCAAAACCTTAACGTTTGGTGTGAAAACCTCAATGTCTAGTGCAGAAACTTCAGATATTTGAGTTTTTCACACAAGATGTTAGGATTTTGCATACAATTTTTTACAAAACCCTAACCAGTGGTATTTTGCCCGCTGTGTGTATTATTTTTATTAAATTCGATCAAATGTATTTTTTATTAACACTTGAGGTAACTTCAAGTGATTCAAAGCCATTATAACTCTCGTAACTTTGTCACTTACACTACACAACTTTTTTTTTCTTAAACTTTTGTAATATTTAAATTTACATTTATACTTTACTAACTCAATACCTTTTTCTGATTTTAACTAGTAAAAAATTTGTTTTTTAAGTATCATCAAAATCAATATTATATTAATGAATTATTATATAATTTATAGACATTTGTAGGTTCTTGCATTATCATAATTTTTAACACAAAATAATTACAGCAATGCTTTACCTTAATGACATTCTTAATATGCATAAAAAAAACGCTTTGGTTTCATAAAAGTAAGAATATTTTTACATTAATATAAATGTGTACAATATAAAAATATAAACGCAATGTAAAAAGTAAATGTGAAGGACGTGACAACCACACTCTTGTGCACTTGGATGTAAGAGTGTAGATAGTGTACCAAACGTTAATTCATTAAATATTTTGATTTTGCCAAGAATATAAAATATTAGAAAACTAAATAAATCTTCATTTAAAAAAGAAACTTTATCTTGGAGAAAAAATAAAAAAAGCAAATGTAATACACTTTTAAACGTGAATTTTAAAAACGTATTTTGTTACCGAAGTTGACAAAAAAGTTTATATTTTCTAACTTTTACTACAGTTTATACATATGTATGTATATATGTAGCAAAATTTTGTATAACAACAATTACTGCTTCATTTGAATAATATCTAGATTTTAATTGTTACATTGGGCTATTGATATATACATATATATTAATGGTATATATTTTTGTAACAAAACTAACTTACGTTAATAAAGTAGTTTAAAAAGTGCTGGACGCTAGAACGCCACGAGGATATGATGGGCCGGAGCGTTTCGCCCCAATAATATCGTTAATTTGTGCCACCCGGGATTCGCCACCCATTAGATCTTATTGAAACGACTTCAGAAAACCGCCGGAACCACAGCATCAATCTGGCATTTGGCAGCCAAAGAAGATGGCATTGCCATACAACAGCCTAAATTCGAAAAGACTCTCAACTAAAACCAGATGGATACGGGGACAGAACTAAGAGGCTGAAGTGGAGGCTTTGGCTTTTCGAGGCTTGTTACCAATTTCCTTGCTTGTTATACGTAATAGTAGAGCTTGACATTTAACTTGTTGTATTGAAGAAGTGCAACTCGTTACGCAAGATTAATCAAAAAACCACAGCGCCACCTAACAATTTCAATTTTCTTTGTACTTTCGAATGATACAGAAAATATGGAAATAAAAAATGATTAAAAGTGAGGCATCCATTGAACCGTTTGATGAAAAACAGTAATGTTAATGGACTGCGTATTTATTATAATATTTAGATTGTGAATTACTATTCACAAATAAACAATCGTTTATACAAGTTTATTTGGTGAATAATAATAAATATAATTCAACATTTAAAGATAATTAAATGAGAAAATTCAGAGTTTTTGCAAAAATTCAGATATTTGTATTACAAGTGGATTTTGCTGGTACATTTCTTATGGCAAATTTTCATATAAATCAAAAATTTTTATGAAAATTCGGCATAAAAAAGCTACCAGCTAAATCAACGTGTTATATAAAACTATTCAATCTTAATTTTCGTAAAAAGGTTACATTTCTTTATTTTAATATCTTGAAATTTTATATTATATTTATTAATTTGTAATAAGTAAATTTGTAAACGGTTGTTTAGATTTGAATTAATTCACAATCCAAATATTTACATGAAAACAGAGTCTACTAACAATAACGTTATTTTCAACAATACGACTTTTTTTATTTATTTTTTATAATTTTTCATTTTCATATTTTCTGTCTCATTCGAAAATACAAACAAAATTAAAATTGTTAGATGGCGTTATGGTTTCTTTATCAATCTTGCGTAACGAGTTGCACTTCTTGTATATAACAAACGAAATGTTAAGCTGTACTATTATTGCATATAAGCCCCCATTTTGGCGTCGTAGATCACTTGTGCTCAGTGCCCATGCCTATCTGGTTCTGGTCTTTGTTAAGTCTTTTCAAACTTGTGTGTCAAGTGAACCGTATTTAGGCTGTTGTATGGCTGTGTCATCTTTTTTGGTTTTCAAGTGCCAGCTTAATGCTGTGTTACTGCCAAGTTAGCGATATTATTGGGGCGAAACGTTCCGGACCCATTGTACTCTCGTGGCGGTCTAGCACGCAGAAATCATCCTTTTTATGCAATTTCACCAACGTAAGTTAGTTTTGTTTAAAAAATATGTACCTAATATATATTCATAATCCGTTGTAACTTATAAACTAAAAATTATGGTTTTAATACAAAAGTGATTTATATATTTATTTACAATAATGTGTTTATATATATACAAGGTGCAGTAAAAAGCTAGAAAGTATTCAATATAACTTTAGTGATGAAATACTTTTTTAATTTTAAACTTAACTTTTAAAAATATATAAAAATTTAAATTTCAACTTTTTCTTCAAGATATTTTTTTTAAATTAAGATTTATTTTATTGTCAAATATTTTATATAATTTACTAAGCGAACTGAAAACATTTCATGTATTTGCATTTCGTTTTTACATTATTTTTATATTTTTTAAAGATAAAAAAAAATTCCTTTGTTTTATTTCAACAGCCACAAACATTCTGTTTGTACATATTTATTAATTTATTAATATAATACTGATTCAATTTTTCTTATAAAAGTACTTCTTTTAAAAGTCATAAGTATCAGAATAGCTTTTTGGATAACTTGAAATTGCCTCAAGTGTTCTTCAAAAATATATAACTATCGAATTTAATTACAAAAAAAGTAATATATTCGGGTTTTTTGACTGAAAATCTTATTCGGGTGTTTTTGTTAAAAAAAGAAAACTTAGGATGTTTCTCGTTCTAAGGATGATCTGGGCAGTTCTTCATTGCAAATTTAAATTAAGCATCCTTTGGTCAGACATTGATATAAAATCGAACTAATTATTATTATCAACTTTATTTTATTAAACTAAATAAGATGTAAGTTTGAATTTTGACTTTAAAATGTAAAAATTGTTTTATAAACAATATACCTTTTAATATAATATTTACATTTTTTTTGTTCCTACGTCAAAGTTTTTATTAATCAACGTGAATATAAATGTTATTCATTTTTATCTTTCTTCATTAAAGTTTTTTCAACATTTTTTTAATAATAATAAGATAGTAATGTGTAAGCAGTAAATAAAAAAAAATATATTTTAATTTCTACTATCTATATAACTTCAGGGTATTTTTTTCCAGATCACATATTATTACTGTCAGTATAATTATAATACAATGAATAGGCTTTTAATAGATAAGACAACTGTCAATGACTTACTTCTGCTTAGGTTACCAAGAAATGTGAGTAAAATGTATATTTTAATAACTATTACATTATCTTTATCGTTTTTGATTATAATTACCATGGTATTACTGAGTCTGTCGGAATGTAAATTAATAAAATGAAATAAAATAAAAAATTTTTTTACGTGAAATATCTTATAAATATATTATTTGTTTTATAATGAAATAAAATAAAAGTATATTTGAAAAATGGAAAATATCCAATACATAAGAGAAAATTAAGTATGATTCAAGAATTTTTCAAGGTCATAAAAAGTCAACTATAATTGAAGGTTTCTAAAGTTTCCCAAAACAGAGGATACTTTGTAAATATTTCAGTATTCAAACTCAATGAATCACGAGTATAAAAAGATTTTATTTAAGTGAATTTTATTTCATAAAAAGTTTGGTGTACCAAAATACCGATTACTTCTGAAATATTAAAAATTGAAATTTACGCTTTTATTGCAACTAATCGTTTTTCTATAATAAAACAAATTACTTTCATTTTAATGGCATCTTCGATAAGAGGGACGAACAAGAGAATTCCTGACACATTACCTGTTGATTTTCTGATGTTTAAAATTTTAACCCATAAATTTCGGATCCTCGATATGTACATTATCGACATTATCCATCCTTTGCTGACCCCTGAATTTCTGATTGGGGAATTTCAGTCTCATTATTCTTACTCATATAGTTTATTGTGAAGCAAGAGAGCAAAACAATGTTTTTAATGATAGGATTTTTTACGACCATTAAACAAACTAGTGTCATTTTTAAATTTTTATTACAAAATCGACGTTTCAATTATTTTATGGTCCTGTTTAGGAATTTCTACAAATTGTTTTAAAATTATTGCGTTTTAGATTGTACTTTGAATATTAATATAAAATACAAGAATGTATTTTATACATCAAATTGTGTAAAATCTCAGTAAAAATATAAGAAAACTAATGTTTTTGTAAAAATGTTGAAAATATTAAGTATAATTTAAAATGTTTTTCTGTTTGTTTACATCTTGATTCTTTACATCTCGATTCTTCATTTATCTTCACTCTTGAAGAAAATAAAATAGATATTACTTAAATATACATTTTCATATATCTTTATTACATAACGTTTGATTTCAAGTAATTTCCATAATTGTTTTATAATTATAATTTTAATAAAATGTATCTCGACTGTGTTAAAGTGTTGTTGAGTTTTTCTTATTTATTAAGATTATTATACAAATGTTTATGTAATTCTACAATTAAATAGAATAAATCTTGATTGCGATTAATTATTAAGTGTAACTTAAATGTATTGCGATATATTTCATTTATGGTAATTCAATATAACTGGATACTTAGAAGTCAAATATCAATTGAATGTGCTAAATTTTGTCTGAGTTTTCATTTGATATCGTAATTTTTAATAATAAAATATTACTATAAAATTAATATATTAAGAAATCTTTTAATATATAAAAATTAAAAAGTGGAATAAATTAAAAATAATGCAATCAAAAACACATAAATGTAACGTTCAAATCTTCAATGGTAAAATTTTATTTTTAACAATTAATAAATCTTAATTAATTATAGTAAAACATGTACGTACAAAATTAACATTAAATATGTAGATACTGAACTGTCATTGAAGGAAATAAAAATTTTTGATAATTTCGAACAATCTTTTTTTTAATACATTGAAGCTCGATTCATCTATATCAACTAATTTACGTTCGATTTATGCATTTTCGATTAATCTAATTACGATTAATCAATTTTCTAAAAATTGAATTGCGATTAATTGAATTTTACTTGATTAAATTTCGACTGATGTAATTTTAATTATCGACTTATGCTTTATTAAATGTCAATCGATCTAATATTGATTAATCCATTTGCGTTTGTTTAAATTTCTACATATAACAATTAATCTAACATATGTTAAACCATTCTTAAAGTAATGCGTTTTTTATTAACGATTACTTAAATTTCAATTAATTTATTTTCAAATATTCCATTTAATGCTTTATCCAAGTTTGTATTCAATTTAAAATGAAAAAATTAATTTTTAATTACATGTTTTATCCATAAATTGATTTGATGGTCTTAATTTAATACATATAACATTGATAATCTTTATGCTTGACAATTAAACATTTGAGAGTTCAGACATTCGCTTTATTATTTTTTGATATATTATTTGGAAACTGATGAAACAACTTTTATTACATTTTATAGGCTTGAAGAAATCTAAATTTTTTAATTAACAACGCCAGTGCAAAGTTCACTATGAAATATTTGGTTTTCAACTCTGAACAGTTAAGAAACTTTAAAGTTCTTAGCCAAATATTTGATAGTTAACTTTACATTTGTCTTATTAATTATGAAATTTAGGTTACTTGAAACCTACTAAATGTAATAAAATTTGTTTCATAAATTTCTATGCAATATATGAAAAGATACAAAAGCAAACGTCTGAACTCTTTAATGTTACTTTGACATGCCTAGTAAAAAGGAAACATCCCTCCTGAAAATAATGACTTTGAAAAAAGTTGCAAAATTCAAAGTAATAAAATTCAAAGTTATAAAATTCAAAACAGTACAATTTAATGTTCTGAACTTCAAACGAATAAAATTTGAGATTCTAAAATTCGAAAATTTAAAAGTCAAAATAGTAAAACTCCTAGTTACAAAATTAAAAATAGTAAAATTCAAAAAAAATAAAATTAACGATTATAAAAGTAAAATAGTAATTTTAAGTTCTAAAATTCAAAAAATTTAAATAACAAGTTGTAAAATTAAAACTTGTAAAATTTTAATATCGAAAATTCAATGTTCTAAATTAAAAATTGTAAAATTCAATTTAAAACAGTACAATTCCAAGTTTTACAATTCGAAATAGTAAGATTTCAACTAAATGTTCTTTAAGTTACACATATTCGAATAAAATAGAATTGTTTTACTGAAGTGTTAAATATATTTTAGGTGTCAATAACCTTCAGTCAAATTTGCGTTATATTTGTATTTATTATAGTAACGTTACATTAATAAGCTAAACTACAGATTCAATACATCTAATAAGAACTCGTAGTTTGAAATGGTGAATAATTTTTGTTACCTAATTTATCTGTTTTAAATAATAGTTTCCTGGTTTGTTTTTGGTTTGAATCGTAGAACTTTGAATTATACTAAATTAAATTTTAAAACTATTAAATTTTACTATTTACTCTATATCATCTCCACACTTGTTAACAATTTTTTTGGAGCAAGTTGCGTAGTATACTATACATGTATTATTCAAGGTCTCTTAAAAAATTTAATAAGTAAGTAATAAAAAGTAGAAAACTTGATAGTTCCAATATTGAAATGGAAAAAAAATTGTATGTTTAAGGTTTCAATTGACTTTGAAAAAAAGGACAGAATTTGATGAAATACAGAAAATAGCGTTAATATACAGTTGCATGGAACTTAGCTGATTTTTTTACAATTTTTCCTCGCTTAGTTTTTAAGATAATTGCATTCAAATTTATGTTATTTTCCCATCTAAATACATACGTCAGAATATAGCCGCCATATCGTCGACGCACTTTTATCTACTCTCCGTTTTCCTCTTCTATTCTAACCTATGTATGTCTAACCTATGTATTTAAATGTGGAAAAACAGAAATTAAAATGACATTATTTCAAAAATTATGTGGTGAAAAATTCTGAAAAAAATCAGCCAAAATCTTTGCTACAGAATTAACGTTAATTTCTGTATCTCATTAAAATCTGCCAATTTTTATAAAGTCCCGTGAAATTGCTTAAAAATATTAAAATTGAAAGTGATGAAATTCAAACTAGTGAAATTCACAGTTAGAAATTTAAAAATAATTACATTCAAAATTCTTAAATTCAAAATAGTCGAATTCATAATGAAATAAAATAGTAATTTTCTAACATTTTTTCTATAACAATCTTAATTTATTTTTCTCAGTGTACTATTTTAAATTTTATAATTTTGAATTAAACTATTTTAAATTGTAGAATTTTGAACGTTACTATTTTGAATTTGTGAATTTTGCATTTTACTATTTTTAATTGTAGAGTTTTTTATTTCACTAGTTTGAATATTTGACCTTTTTGTTTAACTATTTTGACATTTACAATTTAGAATTTCAATATTTTGAATGTACAGTTTTGAATTGTAATATTTTGATTTTTAGAACTTTGAATGTTAGCAGTTTTAATTTTACTGTTTGAAATTTACATTTTTCAATTTGTCAATTTTAAATTAAAAAATTGTAATATTTACTATTTTGAATTTTTAAACTTTCAAGTTTACGAATTTTAATATAAAAACTGTGGATTTTCCATTTTCAAATTTTAGAACTTGAAATTTTACTAATTTAAATTTCAAAACGTTGAATATTATTATTTTTAATATTGATGTATCAATTTTATTACTTTGAATATTAGAACTGGGAATTTCACGATTCAGAATTTAAAAAATCTGAAATTTACTATTTTGAAATCAGAAGTTTCATTTTTACTTTCAACTTTCAATTTGTCTATTTTTAACTTTACAAATATGGATTTGACTATTTTCAAATTTACAAATATGAAATTTACTATTTTGAATTTAAGAACTTTGAATGTAATTATTTTTAAATTTCTAACTGTGAATTTCACTAATTTTAATTTGATCACTTTCAATTTTAATATTTTTAAGCAGTTTCACGGGACTTTATAAAAATTGGCAGATTTTACTGAAATACAGAAATTAACGTTAATTCTGTAGCAAAGATTTTGGCTGATTTTTTTCAGAATTTTTCACCACATAGTTTTTGAGATAATGTCATTTTAATTTCTGTTTTTCCCTATTTAAATACATAGGTTAGAATAGCATAGGTTAGAAATATATAGGTTAGAATAGATGAGAAAGACAGAGAGTAGATAAGAGAGCATCGACGATACGGCGGCTATATTCTGACGTATGTATTTTGATGGGAAAAAACATAAATTAGAATGCAATTATCTTACAAACTAAGCGGGGAAAAATTGTGAAAAAATCACACAAAAAATAGAGAAAAATTAGTTACCAACAATATAACTGTTTGTTATGAACTATTTGGACTTTTAAATAGTTTGAATTCTGAACAGTTCAAACTGTTAACAAGTTTATATCGAGAAATGTTATTTATAAAAGTATATTTTAATAATTTTTTAAGCGACTTATATTACTTAAAGACAGATTAATTAGATTAAATAATTCCTATTAAATTATAATGACATTTCAAATTAATGTAATCTAAATTGTCTGAACTTTTACGAATTTATTTGAACTTTTTTGAACAAGCCTACTAAAAATTTAATATTCGAAACGTCGTTAAAAACTATTGGATCTATCGTCGACATTAATGTACATTAATTTACATGTAATTTAAAGGTGTGTTAAAAATTGAAGTCAGTAATAAATAGTTATTTTTGTTACAAGGGCGTGGAGCACCCATGTGTCAAATATTGTTTCTCGTACTCAAAACCGTGGGTAATATGAAATCGTGCATGTAATGTAGCTGTAATTACAGCTATTACGCACTCGATGCAAAATAACCTACTACGAACAGGTTTTAAGTGCGAAAAAGTATATTATTTATCAAAAACAGGCATCTATTAAAATTTTATTCAACTGTTATAAGGTGAATGTCACAATTTGTGGACAAGTAAGGATTGCTTGGTGATTAATTGGCCTTATGCAACCATAACTTTGAATAAAAAATCATACTACTGTCACTGAAGTAGACTTTGGACATTTGTTAATAATCAAGTCACTTTTATAAATGCATAAGAAACATTAATATTTTATAATTATGATTCAAATTCGAACATACAAATGTACCGATTTATAGATAACCAAACTTTTACTTGTCCCTATTTGCATTTGTATATCTTTTTTCAATTTATGATATGGTTTTAAATAATACATACTACTTTACAAACACATAGTTTAACAATCTGAATCTCGATTTCATGATTTCGTGTATTAAACAGCGTCCAGACCACAATTTTATGAGATGACAACTGACTGACTGTTAAAAGGCTTCAGTCAGCGACACTTGAACTTAAATTAATTAATGAATTTAACTTTAACAATTATTAAAGTTCTTATTAGTAGTTGCTATAAAGTATAAACTAATTGATAACATTAACATTTACATAATTTGATGCATCAAAAGTTTATATTCTTAAAATAATCTTTCAAAATCCACAAATAGGGACATTTACCTTATTTCGAAGTTAAGAATTCGTAATTTTTGGTTATGAAGATTTTAATGCCAAAATAAAAGTATGTTTCAGTTCATTTTACGTGTCGGAATTTTTATTCTCTTTTCAAAAAACCTCAGGTAAAATTGAAAAAAAGTCGACGATTGACAATTTTTTACATTTTGTACATTAAAATTTGCAATTTTAATATTTTTATTGTTACTATTTTGAATTTTATAGTTTTCAATTGTACTATTTTGCTTTTAACAACTTTGAAATTTATTACATTGAATGTACAACATTGACTTATACTATTTTGCATTTTTAACTCGAAATTTGAATTTCTTTGAACAAATATTAATTTATAATTTGAAATTGAAGAATAAAAGATTTGAGTTAAATTAAAATCAGTATTTCTGTAATTTTGACAATGTTTTATCCTAACATTTCATTTTTACAACCCACTATTGAAATGACAGTTCGAAACGAGGGTCTCATTATAGTTGCATAATATACTATTTCCCTGCTATAATCCAAAAATTAAATTATCTGTCACTTGAAACTTACAGTGCAATTTATTAATTAATGCTATTGGTTTGAGATTATAAAATACAATTATTAAAAGTTAAACCTTAATTAAAACAGTTAAATGTATAAAATTTAACAAGGCAATACAGGCCTTCCATTCTTTTAAACTTTCGACAACTCATCTTTATTAAATTATATCAATTTATTTCATTTCTGAAATAACATTTATTGTATAATATTCTTGTGTAGGTGAAGAAGTCGAATATAATTAAAAAATTAGACTCTGATATGCGTGTCGATGATTGCACTATACAACGGAAAGGAAAAACTGCTAAAGCTTTCGTTAAATTTAGATCTCCAGAGGAAGCAAAAAGGTATTAATTTTTTACCCCTAATAATTTACTTAAACACTCAATTCATACTTAAACACTGCATAATAATAATTGAATCTGTACCCTGTGTATAAAAATTACGTCAAACAATTATTTATATTATGGACAAACATTAAAGGTGGTTAATAGTATATTAAGTAAAAAATTCTGCAAAAGATTGTCAACAAGTATTTCAGGTTGACAAAACGAGCTGAAGATAAGTTTTATCAATGACACAAGTGTACAATCCTTCACTGAATATTTTATACTAAAAAAATGTGAAGTTTAAACTTACCACGTGTGGTGATTTGCCAACCCGAGGAGTTATGGTGATGTAAAAAGACCAGTCTGGAGGAATTTTGCCTCCAGGTGGTGTATTTTTGCTACCACGGTAGAGCACGTCTTAACCACGGTTTACGACTCTGGTATGAATTTTGCTACCACAGTGTTTACTACAAACAGCTAAACTATAATCTGTAGTGGCACAATGCACCTGGGGTTTTTTTGGTGTACATAGAATATTTATGTATACACTGAGTGCAAAAAAATGTTGCGCGTGACACGTGTAGCAAAGGTTCGTCAATTCGTGTTATGGCAGAAACTTGCCTTTGACTCTTCTATCAATTTGACACTTGTTGACAATTCTTTGCAGCATTTGTTGCATAATATACTATTTCGTTCCGAAACTGATAGATAAAAATATTACTAGTCTTGAACAAGTTATATAAAATATTGTTTACAACATATAAGCTAAAAAAAATTCTCAACTGCCGTGCAATTGCAACATTAATTTTCGGCTCAGAATGCAAAGTTTGTACAAAATTGATGATTATTTTTTATTATTATTGAAAGAGAAAAATGGTGTCGTTCAAGGCCTGTTTTCGATTGTAAAAATAGCCTATTCTATGAAATTGTAGGAAATTCCATACATTAATGAGTAAAGCGAGTGTGCGCATACTCAGTCTTTTCTTTCTCACTTTCTTCCTCGCTTTTGTCCACACATTTTTTTTTATGCGAATCGTTTGTATTAAATTAGGACATTGAAACAATGCTAAACAGGCACGAATGGTGTTCATTATTCCTCTCATCAGTGAAAAATATGAAATAAAAGTTAAAGACTCGTTTCGTGCGATTTCGCAGCACGCAACTAAATTCTTCAAATTTTCATTTTTGTTGTTTAAGTACTATTTTACCTGTTATGACAAATACTATCAACTTTTTTACTGTCACATACATCGCATGCTATTATTTAAATTTAGATTCTTTGAGAAGTACAAAAATGATAACCTAAATATTGGAGGCAGACAAATAAAAGTTGTATTATCTGATTCTTGGTGGCAAGAAGTTCGAAGAAGCAATGATAATTTACAAATTAGCTCTTCTTGTACCCCGTTTGGCTTACCAATAGATGTACTGAAAATTATTGCAAGTTATCTACCCTTTCGAGATAGATTGAGGTTAGAGCAAGGTAAAGTATAGAATGTATGCAACAATTGCCGTTCTTGTATATATATTTTTTATACAAATTATAATTAATCTTTCACAGTTAAAGCTTGTCTTCCTTTGTTGTATATATAATGAGTACGATTACATTAGACTCACCTGACCGACAGGAGACATTTTTTTAAGACATTTAAATACAAATTTTTTGTCACTATTGAACTAATTATATAACATGTAATTATGTTTAAAACCCTTCAATAAACAAACTCAGAGACAAGCAAAAAATTTCAAATTCAATTAACAAAACTATTTACATTTTTCTAACAACATGATAGTCCATTGGACTCCAGCTGACTGAAGAAGGCTTAAGTATAATCAAATTGAAAGGAACACGAGTAGTCATGATCCTTCAATGTAATTCATTGAAATTACATCAAATTTTCAAGGGAACTGATTCAGAGTGTTAATATTATAAATCGGATCTTTTTAAAAATCAAAGTAATAACACACGGTACCAGATTTCTTGAAATTTCAACAAGGTATAGTGGCAGAGGCTATCACCAGTGCCCCTGTTACCGTCAAATTTCGATTTTTCTATACACTCTGTAATTAATTGTAGTGTAACCAAAGGTTTCTGTAGTAGTGTAATTATTATGATGAACAAATAAAAAAGTGGCGGAGAAAGGGCTGAAGATTGCGATAGCCGGTGCCTTTATCTTATAATTATAATGAAAACTTGTAGATCCCTCGTGACATTTTTATTCAATGAGTTGAAGCATTATTATAATATTTTTGAAATATTTAAATATTTTAAATATTAAAAACAAAGGATTATGAACTCGTGTCATGGCAGAAATATACCTTCGGCTACTTTTACCAACGTGATACTTGATAGTATTCCTTTGCTTTCTAAGTTGCGTAATGTACTACTACATTTTAGTGGTTCAACATTTTACTTGACATTTTACATTATTAATTATATATTTTAAAACTTTCTTAATCAAAAGTAAAATAAAACCTAACATTATTGCTTATTTTGTAATGTTATTCCCATGTAATGTTATAAGTGAAATATTATTACAGTAACAGCGCAACAAGCGCTTCATTGCAAGTTTCATTGATTTTGATAATGAATTAGTAAAAACCTGCTTCAAATGTGTTAACTTATTTATGCCGAAGACTTTTTGATACTTTTTATATGAATACAATTTGTAATTCATAAATGTGTGCAAATCGATTTAAATCATTTGTATTCGTTTGTTTATAGTCTCATCTTCAGTATTGAAGATTATTATAAACAGTTCACTTAAAATAAATTGTCCATTTAGAGCTACGTGAATTGAGTCAAGAATGACCTAATCGGCATAAATGAGTATAATATTCTTTTATTAAATTTTAATCAATGACATAATTAAAATAAATTTATTTTCAGTCAACAAAAGTTTTTACACTACATTCAGAACATTATGGAGTGATGTTAAAGTTTTTAGTTATGAAAGTGCACTATGGGGACAACAATCAGCATGGATAGATGACACTGATTATAACACAGGAGAAAGTCGGTGTGTTTTACAAAGATGTGGGAAGTATTTGAAAGAAATAAAGCTTCATCCAAACGAGGGGTTCAACATGAATTTTAGTAACAGCATTCCATACGTTATTGCAAATTTTGCGAGTGCCAAAAATCTATCGATAATTGATATTAGCGGAATTATATTAACATATACCTCTGTAGAAAAATTTAAACAAAAAAAATTTACGACCATAAAAACATTGATTATAGGAGAAACAAAATTTAATGCACATAGTAACATGGATGATTGGATACAAGAAAATTGTGATCTAGAAAATTTTGCTATTAAAAATAATAGAAATTATATTGGAAAGTGTCTAACAAAACTACATAGCAAAACACTCAATATCTTAACATTGGAAAAATGTAAAAGTATTAAAGTTGAATATATATGCAAATTTTTAGAATCTAGCGAAAGTATACACAAATTAAGCGTTCAAGAATGTTCGACAGTAGATACTAATTCTTTAATCTCAGCGTTGGTTCTAAATAAGTCTGCGTTCGAACAATTGCGTCATTGCTTAGTACCTGATTATCAACAATTAATTTCAAACAATAGTGTTAATAATGGATTTAACATATCCGAAACATATCAGTTTATAGAAGAAAATGAACAAGATTACTTTTTGTTACCTGACGTGACTCCAACCTTAAGCATAATTCAATTTTCGAAAACTTTTAAGTATCTAAAAAGTCTGAATGTTTCATTTTGCCCTACAATTGATGAATATGTCATAGAATTAATCTCACAAAATATGATAGATCTAGAGTATCTCAATATATCTTATTGTACAAATATACGACATCGAACGGGTCTTGATTGTTTAAAACTATTATTCGCGACGTTAACACACATTGAAATGAACGGTTTGTATCCCGAAGTAGAATTTGATTGGTTAAAATACATGTCTGCGTTGGAAAATATTTCAACACGAAACTGTTATGGAATAAATGATAAAAATGTTTCACTACTTTGCGGTACGGCGATAAACTTACATTATATAGATTTAAGAAGTTGCAAAAAGTTTGGTAACGAAATCGTTCAAATATGTAAAAAATTAACAAACATGTTGAATCACAAGATTCGAACTTGCTCGTTAGATATGTTTCTTCAAGGAACAAAAGCGTATAAGCATAAATGTTTGAAACGTAATTCCATGTTGAATTTTCATTTTGATTAGGAAGCTTCACTCTATACGTACAGTGGGTGACCTCAATAATAGGGACACTTTAATTTTTAAAAAAATAGATTTTAAAAACGCTGTAACTTTTTGCATTTATGTGTCAAACACTTGGTTTCTGCTATATTTTAAAGCTTATTTTGTCCTCTCGAAAAACATTGTAAAACGTTGATTGAAGGGTTTCCCCACCCCTTTTAAACGAATTATATAACTTTAACTTTATAACAAAAAATTGTTGTTTACAATAACTATATTGTATATAACAATTAGAAATAAATTTATTGAACTCAATATTTAGTAACATCGCTTTTTGCATTCAAGACAGATTGTATGCGTTTAGACTTTTGACACATATTTTTTCCTTTAATGCTGATTTATGGGAGATTCCTTTTTGTAAGAAAAAGTTGTTGTAAAAGAAAAGCCTCATAATGTTGAGAATCTCCCAGAAATAAGTTGAGAAGTAAAAAGGTATATAAAAAAATGCCATACAATCTGTGCTGGATGCAAGAAGTCATGTTATTAAATATTGACTTAAAAAAATTAATTTATAACTGTTATGCAAAAATAGTTATTATACAAAAGTACTTTTGATTAGAAACGTAATAAGAAAGATACTTCTTTTTTAAATCCTGGATCTCAATAACAATTCAAACAATCTTCATGCTTCAAAAGCTTAGATAATATTTTAAAAAGTCGAAATTTCACAATATAAGTAGTATTACAGATGTAAGACATTGTTTTTATAATTTTTTACCACGTTGATTTCAACAAATTTTTGTTTGTAAATAGTGTGTTAAAAAAAAGGAGGGGAAACCCTACAATCAACATTTTGCTAAAATTTAAAACTATGCTTTTGAAGAGAACAAAAAAACTATACAAGTCAACAAAAACCAAATATTTGATAAACGAATTCAGAATGTTGCAGCGTTTTGTAAATTAATAATAAAATAATAATAATAATGTAAATTAATAATAATAAAACCAAGTAAAAAAAATAAATTAATAATTTTTGACAAATTAAAGTGTCCCTAATGAGGTGGGCATATATATTGCATAATCACCCTGTACGAAACGGTTCTGTTAATGTGAAACAAAAATAAATTTGATATGTTTGAAAGTAAAAGTTGTACTAGCTTACATAGAAAAAATAATAATATAAAGCAATAAGACATACGAAAAAATGATAACTAGTGAATAATTTTTGCATTTACTAAAGTGTGACTTTGTTCTTTTCAATTAGAAGTAAGAAAGTCATAAGTTGGTAAACAAAACTTATTCGTTAGCCATTTTTTTGTTCATATCTTCACACTTTTTATTATCCAGTCATTCTTTAGGGTATAATAATATTTATTACTTGAATGTAAATCGGTAAAAAGTTGAGTTATATGGTCAGTGTATGTAAACGCGCTATCAATTTTGGTGCATGTACCAAACAACCATGCAGCTCAGATTAGAACCGATGTTAAAGCACAACATAAGAAGAAACGTTAACTATAAATGAGCAGATTTCTTATTAATACATCAATTGTAATACGAATGATGTTTTTATTTCTATTTATTATTTTCAATTTTATATATTGTAATGATTGTACTACTTCGAGGGCCATTTTTGAAGTTTGTTGATTCGCATATTTTCGTGAAAGTTTCAGTAAGCTTTTTTGATTGATTAAATGCTAAACGCCTAGAAATTGGAGCAACATGGTCAGCGTTTGTAAAAACGCTATCAATTTTGATGTATGTATCAAAACATCATGGAGCTCAGTTCTAAATTGTTAACATGGCATTGTAAGAAACATAAAATGTAAATGAGTACGATTGCTTTTATCTCATCGCCTGTATTCAGAAAAATTGTGAAAAGAAAAAGAAATTGTCTAAATAAATTGAAAGAACTGGGAGTAAATCGGAGTCATAACGTGTCAATGATGGAGTGAACCAAATATTTTGGAAAAATTTTAATCTTAAGGTAAATACTCAATAATAAATCTTGTAATCAAATTGATACAAAATTTAACTTATACTAAATTTGATTGTTTGAATGCTAGATGACTGGAGGATGAGTACTACTATGGTCATGCGTTTGTAAAAGCACTATCTATCTTATCTTAGTTTAAAACCATAAGCATGACATAGTAAGAAAACTAACATACTATTGAATATATGGTCTCTTATTAATTTTTCGTTTGCTTTAACAACGTTTATTAATGCAAACAAAATTGTATCAATGAGTTGGAAGAATTGTTAGCTCGCTGTTGCGAACCAATTTCGTTCTTAAGAGGTAAATATACATATTTATAAGGTATATATTAGATAATTAATTTTACAGCACACTGCGGAAAGTGCCAGTTTTCCGCACTCTTCGTATTCACAAAAGTACAGAAAATTAACATTTTTTGTACCTTGTGCTGTCAAATATGATATGCAACTGATTCGGAAAAAAATTGTCAACTCGTGTGGTGACATACACTCTCCTTCAGCTCGTGATGTCAACTCCACACTTGTTAACAATTTTTTTGAAACAAGTTGAATTATATACTATTGTAATTGAACCGTTGCAAGTTCAAAAAAACTAACTTTTTTCGACAAATTAACAAATTTATAATTTTAATTCATATATGGCAATCGTACCAAAATTATAGTATTTAATAGTATTTAATAACATTAATGTTACGTCCAGGTTAGGTACGTTTCTTTAAACTGGATCAGTTTAACGTCGGATCATTTGAAGGAAAATACATACTTCAACGATATGAATGAAGTTCATACACTGCATAGATTCTACAGACACAACTAGGCGACTGGAGGTTGAGCAATATGGTCAGCGTTTGTAAAAGCGCTATCAATTTTGGTGCATGTACCGAAACATCATGAAGCTCCCAAAATTGTGAGAAAAAAAGAGTCATAACGTCTACCGGATGGTGTGAACCAATTATTTTGATACATAATTGATGTTGAGGTTAATAATTAATAATCACCGGAAAAAATTTTTTCAGGCATATTATGCAAAAGTTACGCAAAATTTGGGCATAACAAATCTAATACATACATTCTTATTGATCCGTGTATAAATTAATGAATATTTTTTGTTCAATTAAATATAAACTTATGTATGTCCAATTTTTTTTCTTGTAAACAAAATTGCATAATTTGTTTTGCATGTCGATTGGCACACGAAAACAGTGTGGCAGCAATAATTTTGTATTTACCGCGCTTCGTGTATTATCGCTTCAAAGTTGGTAACATTTATTTACTGTCGTCAACAGAATTGCTGTCGATCACCTCAAAACCTATAAGCCATTGTTATTCTGTTCTTCCGCGACGAAGGTTTGAACCGCCATATTTGTCATTTTATTGAACAATTCAAAACGCAATTCACATTGTATTTTATATTCAGAGACAAAAACCGATTTGATTGAGTTTTTATTTTACGTGAATTTGCATGATTGCGCCCATCGACAACAAACCAAGTCGCCAATTTACGTCTTCAGGAAAGAATGGACTGGTAAAATTTCAATACCAATTTTTTTTAATTATTCGTTGAACCTTAAAGTTTAAACTTTGTTTTACAAAGCTTGTAAAGTTTGTTTACAAAACAAAGTTCATTGTTTAGTTCACTTGACAACTGACATTAATTTATCGTCACTGTTAATAGAATTATTATTATTATGGTCTCATTATTTTTACACAAGGATTAATTTTAGGCTTTGGTGTACGTATAACTATCGATTATGTTACTTCATATGTTTTAATAAATAATTTAAATAAAATTTCAATAAATAATATAATTATTTAAATAAAAAATTTGAAAAGAAATGTTTTGTAATTGTAATTGAGTTAAAATATTGAAATAATGTATAAAAACTAAAAATTATTTTAGATTATTTTAAATACTTTATTTTAAATAACTTTTAAACATTTTATTTGAATAAATTAATTATAATAACATTATATTGAACTTACGTACGTCTTGTTGACAAACACAATTTCTCGAAAAACTACTTTGTGTGCACTTTTATATGTACATATCAAGTTAGGAGGAACTAAATTTTGTTGAATGTTTGTATAACATATTATATTAGTCTTATATTTATTGTATAATTTTTGTTTATGTATATAATATCGTGCAAGTATATTAGACATTTTTTTTTAATTCATTTGTCCAAATTTCAACTTGTATGTCATTTCGTGGGTTCAGAACTAAAATTATTTTATGCGAAATTGACCTGTGTGGTCGGAATAATCTACAACGTGTCATTACAAGCAATCATTGTGTAGGGTGACCAGAAGTGCTAACTTTTTTAAATTTTGTAGATTTTCCTGCTTTACAAGATTTTCTATAATTTTAACAAAGTTATTGTTTGTATAATAACAACTGTAATTTGACAACTTATTAGTAACATTTATATGTGACAATAATAAAAAAGAATGAATAATTAACAAATTTATTTAATAGGGACTTGTAAATTTTTATTAGGGTGACCAGGTGTCCTTCTTCGGAAGGACATATACGCCATCGCAATACTTAAAATGCTATAGCCATGCTATAGACCGCAATGAACCACTGTGAGATTGTTTGTATTTATTTTTTAATAATTTTCAAGTTGTTAATGAAATAAAATTGAGCATCAACAAATCGTAAAACAGAGATTTCTAGTAATTAAAAGCATTTAAATATGATTAATTTTATTTTAAACATTTGGTTAGCAATGGTTTGTTGTTAGTTTTCGCGCTCAGCGAGTTTTTTTGCGGCGCTATTAGCGTCACTGCAAAGGCGTATTATGATTTGCAAGTTTTAAAGAACCGTCTTTCTTACTCGCTTAGATTCTATAAAATCTTTTTTTTATCATTTTTTTTAAATTAACTGTTTCTTTTACTTATGGAATGTAAATTTTTTAGTCGTATTAAAAGATTGCAAATAAATTATGAAATACAATTGACATTTCATTTCGATTATAGGGAACAAATTTTATGTCTGTTGAGCTGTACCCCCCATTCAATAAAATCATACAAAATTATGCCAAGAATTATGAGCTATTTGTGTGCTTTTATGTGCCATAAATTTCAATTTTTTTTGTTACTTAACAAAATCATATTTTTTTTAATTCAAAGTGAGGGGTGTGGTTCGACGCCGAGCTACACCTCCCTGTATTAAATTCACGTTAAACATCGACTTTAATTACTTACAAATTATGTGATATTTCTGTGCTTCACGATCATCACAAAAATGATTCAAGTAGTCGACATATTTCATATTTATTTTATTAACTTAATGTGAGAGTTATAACAATAATTTACCAAAGTATGTCTAAAATTATGTGCTATGCATGGACTTTTATGTGCCATAAATTTCAAATTTTGTACTACTTAACGTGATCAAAATTTTTTTTCATTCAAAGTGGGGGTAAGGCTCGACGCCGAGCTACCCCTAAAACGGGGTACTCGACACCCCTA
>JABFPI010000008.1:0-26188 GCA_022817465.1 Embidobia sp. ZL-2020 | reverse complement strand
TCTTATTGCAATACTTAGTCTTCTGGTAATAAATATTTACAGTAAGTACTACATGATGTATACACGTTTATAAGTTAGGAAATTCTTCACCATAATTTAATTAAGTCGTAATAACCCCGTTTTTAATACAACATGGGGGTGTACATTACTATTTTTTGCGTAACCAAACATAACAATGTAATAGTGCAAGCGATTTTGTGCATATTGACACCTCAAATTGATTTCACGTTACCATTTTAATATTTACATAAGGGTTTTGCAAATCGTAACTCTTTTCAAAGTCCCAAATAGTTACAAAGAGTTAAAAAATGTGGCAAAATGTTACAGGGAGTTACAAAGTTTTACAACTAATTACAACGTGTTTCTAGAAGTTTCAAAATATTACAGTTTAATAGAGTTACAAAGAATTACGTAGAATTTAAAAAAGTTACAAAAACTTCTTTGGGACTAATTGTAAATCCTTACAAGTCCCTGTAACACTTTGCAACACTTTTTATCTCTTTTTAACTCTTCGTGTCTCTAATAAGTCATATTACAAACTTACGTGTAATCATTAATTATGTTAACGAAGACATTATAATGGAATCATTGTATGTGACTTTGTTTTAGCCATCGTTCGCATTCTTTTACTTTTTTTTCCTTGTAAAAGAAATCTAAATGTTTTATTTTAAAATATATTTTAAATTTTACACAATAATTGCTTAGGTACATTGCATTATTAATGCCAATTTCCATTATTTATTTTCATACATAAACAGAAATGGTGTTGTTTTAAAAAAGAGAAACAATCGATTATTATCGACAAATATATTTTCATCCCGAGGCAAAACCGAGGATTAAAATGTACTTGTCAAATATAGTTTGATTCTTTCTCGTGGTACATACGCTATTTTATGTCACAGATTCAAGAGAAAACGTAGGAATATTTCCATGGGAATAAAAACGGGAAACAAAAGTTTTATTCTCAAGAAAGAGCTATATTCCCGAAGGAAATAAAACACGGTTTTACTTCGCCACTAGAGGCATTAAAACTGCATTATTTGAATGGTGTTAGTTTTTACTTACTAAATTCACTTATGTATCTTCTGTGTTGTCTAGTTCAACATGAAAATCCCAGAGCGTGAAACTAACATTTGCGAAAACTTTTTTTAATTGGTGTAACAATTTTTTTAACTGAATATCTTTTTAACTTCAAACAGAGCGGCACGGCATATTCATGTATCGCCTTAACTGAAACCTCGGTTTTATTCATACAATTCAAATCATGATAAATTTGATTTTTCTCCATTTCATAATATTCCAGGTGAACAATTTTAACAGTCAAAAATTTCTTAATGCACTAATTTACTATTTTCTTCATTTGTTAAATCTTACAAAAAAACGGCACGGCATTTGGAAAATTGTTACATATTGAACGTTTTTCCACTTGAACATGACAAACCTTAAAAACAAAGATATTTTGTTGATCCAAAAATGTATTCGCAGAATGAAAAATATGCATTGCGTTAAAATACTTACCAACAGCACCATTTTGACAAATTTCAAGGGATTTTGGGTGCTAAGTTACACGGGATAATATAAATCAGTCATTTATTGGTACTTTCATATTTATCATAGAAAGATAATCCTCATCGTTGCATTTTTCATAAAAAAAAAATGTCTCAAAAGCTGTATCATGACATCGGTATAGACACACTGCAAATCATCAACAGCAATCGTATTGAATAGTATGTAGTCGTAAATAAAATAGTACTGTCTCCTCGGTGGTTAGGAATTAAAATTTTATCATTTCTCAATTCTAATAAAACAATGTCACTAAACGGCACGGCAGATACGTCACAATAATTAAACATTGCACTCTTTTTTTGGTGACTTAAATGGGCAAATAAGTACAAAGTTAGGCATTGTTAAATCAATTATTCTTCGATTGACAGTATCAAGATTATGTTACAAGATTATGTATCAAGATTATGTTTCTCTTCAAACAAAAGATTCAACAAATGTTTTATGACTCCAAGATATACGCAATGCAAATCGTCAACGGCAGTCGTGTTGATGTAGTCGTAAGTAAAAAATGTAACGCAGATGGTCCTTCTACACCGACCTTTGGTTTTCTTTCCTCCAACGCTTCACAAGCATAAGCAACTGTCTCCTCGATGATTCGTAAATGCAAATTTTCTTCGTATGGACAAACATATTAACCGTCTACCTTGCGACCCTTAGATGTACATTTCTTACATCCATGTTCTCCATTGTATTGTGTCATGTTGAGTAATAGAGCTATCGCTGGATGATCGCATGTTCCACCTGTTACGATACCCTGAACATGACGAACAATATTTGGTTCCGACGTTTCGAAATCAACACCATTATGTATTTCTTCCATGCCATTACAAAGTGCACTCAAGTACTAATCGGCTTGTGGTTTATGTTAGCTAAAGAAAAAGCCGGCAAGAATCACATTCTCCTGTCTGTATCGACGATCGGATGGTAATACATTAATAGTTGAATAAAACGGCCATATGTCAAACTTCGTTGAATTGAAAATACGTACACCGTCTGAGTTCCATGTAAAGGAAATGTTTCATGGAACAGATAGGAAATTTCTTGGTTCTAATAATTATTTGTAAACATCGCTATTATATACATCTTCTCGATAGTTTACATCTCGAACATTTTCATCACTTACAGTTCGTCAGTAATGTATAACAATGTTTTCTCTTGATCAGCCTTCTTTAGTTTATCACAAAATGTATGAGATTTCGATTCTTAACCTACATTTTTAATACTAACTTATTTCATGTGGTTAAGTATGTACATTACTATGCGAATTTGAAAGTCCTTTATAAAAGACTATGTCCTTACAATCGGCACGGCACGGCAAAATTTAAAGCACAACAATAGTCAACTTTCATGTAAACCAGGTACTTGATTCGTGTGCAACATAGCAAGCCTTGAAGAAAGATTTTTATTTATCCGCGATAATACTTGCTGATTCAAAAACGTACATTGCGTTGATATCCTTCAAGTGCATCAGGTAGCAAATAGACATTGTTGCTTCTAAATCAATCAATACTTTTTCATTTGTTTCCGTACACCGATGTCCATAATCAATCGTGATTTCATCAAGTAACGTTAATGAAATATGTTCCAAATTTAGTTTCTTGATTATTGCGTAATATTTCAACACACAATTATCCGTGTTTGTACATTCATTTTCACATTCGCAATGGTACAGTTGGAGAAATGTCAAAATTGTTCCCACAAAAGTGTCTCCGTTGTCATTTTTGAATTTGATGCATGCATTGTTTGTTCGCACAGTTCGTCGGTAAGCGACCGATTCATAATATTTGCCATCTTTCAGTAGCCTGTCAAAAGAACGAATCTCTTTGTAAATCAGGTTATTCGATGCTACAACTTCGGTAATGTAAACAGGCAAGTCAGTTTTAAACAGTCCAATCACTTGCAGTTTGTCTGTCACATACTGCAATTTTCTTCTTCTATAAGATTTTTTTACTGTCTCACAAAAATCAGCGGCTCGTGATCCTTGGATTAAATATTTATTCCTTAGTTCTTCCATGTGCGTGAATATAGAAACTGCCGAGCAAATTTGGGTATCGACACAACGAGTACCGTGAACCAACTTTTTCAGCTTTCCATTCGCGTCCTCATAATGGAAAGTTGACATAGTGTACAAGGGACCAAATTTCTTCACACAATCAGGTAAATGTCGGAGTAAATGTACGTTTGGAAACATCCACTTTACACCAAATGTAACTTGAAACAATCGGACGTACGTGTTCAGCATTCTTCTAGATAATTCGATTTCCTCCGCTGAAATGCTCACTTTACTTAAAAGGTGAATTCCAGCGACTAGTAATTTGTGATGTTCGAAATTCTGAAACGTCATTATATCATGAAATATCGGTATTGAATAGTACAGCAGGAAGTTTTTGCACTCCGTTCCTTTCCAATACTGTAATTCTGATAACTTTCTGGGCAATCTTGGTACAAAGTTAGGCGGTGTTAAATCAATTATTCTTTGATTGACAGTATCAAGATGATCATACAAAGACCAATCCTCATTTTTATGTTTTTCTTCAAACAAAAGATTCAACAAATGTTTTGTGACCCCAAGATAGACGCAATGCAAATCGTCAACGGCAGTCGTGTTGATGTAGTCGTAAGTAAAATAATGTAGCGCAGATGGTCCTTTTACACCGACCTTTGGTTTTCGTTCCTCCAACGCTTCACGCGCATGAGCAACTGTCTCCTCGGTGGTTCGTAAATGCAAATCTTCTTCGTATGGATAAACATATGTACCGTCTACCTTGCAGCCTTTAGATGTACAGTTCTGACATCCATGTTCTCCGTTGTATTGTGTCATGTTGAGTAATAGCGCTTTCGCTGGAAGATCGCATGTTCCACCGGTTACGATACCCTGAACATGACGAATAACATTTGGTTCCGACGTTTCGAAATCAACACCATTATGTATTTCTTCCATGTCATTATAAAGTGCACTTAAGTACAAATCGGCTTGCGGTTTTTGTGGTCCAAAGAACAAGCCGGCAAGAATCACATTCTCCTGTCTGTATCGATGTTCGGGTGGTAATTCATTAATTGTTAAATAGAACGGCCATATGTCAAACTTCGTTGAATTGAAAATACGTACACCGTCTGAGTTCCATGTAAAGGAAATGTTTCTTGAATCAGATAGGAAATTGCCTGCTTCTGATAATTTCTTGTAAACATCGCCATCATACAGGTCTTCATAATTTTCCTCGACTAACTTTTCACGATTATCCTTGTGCTTTAGCAATTCGCAAAAGTCTTTGCGTTTATAAAGTGTTCGCAATTGCGACACGATAGACATAGTAAAGAAATGATTGGCTTTACCCGTTCTACCACATTTTTCACAAGTACATTCGCTACTTGGTAATTTGTTGTTACATATCTTGCAATAGTAATGACACTCTGGAGGTATTTGTGAATTTAGCAACGCTTGTTTCAGTTTATAAAAAGTGTTTATGCATTCGTTTTCTCGGGGACAATGTATAATTATTAAACTCAGTACATCTTGCACGGCATCACCTGTCCAACCGTGTCGTACTACTACCTGTAATATTGATAATAAACTTTCCGCTTTGGTTATATCGGCACCTGGGTATAAAGGTGCATTTAGCATTACATCACGATCATATCTGCCACTATCGTCAGTTTCATAACTGCTCCCGGAGCCTTCACTGTCATCATTATCGGACGAGCTGCCATCACTGTACGACAAATCAGAACTTGAAGATGTATCACAGTCGATGGCATTTGCTTCTAAACAAAGGGGAATCTATCAGACTCATGCGACTAAGATATTAAAAAGAATATTGCTTATGTTCGATATATATAAAAAATATATGGTATTTTTGTGTTAACAAAGAATAATTATCAATTTTTATATTGATAAACTAGATAGAAAAATAATTTATTTTTAAAATAAAGAATTGTTATAAATGGGGATCCGGCGGAAAAATAAGTTAATACAAGATCCACCACGCGGCGCTAGTACATGTTGCTTTTTTTCTCGATCTTTTTTGCGCGATCATTTGAAAAACAATAACATAACTTAATATCATTCACACAATATGAATTCTAAACAAACAATAATTCGATTTGATTAACTTATAAGAAAAGAATGTCACTATCACTTTTTAATTACTTCGTCGGTAAAAAAGATAGTTGTTTTTTTAAATTATCGCGCGATAAAAATCCAGAAAAATAACAATATTCATTAGCCCCGCCTGGTGAGTCTTATTCAAACTTCACCTTCACGCCGTATCTTCATTGCAATTTGCAGGGTTGAAGCACAATTTTACTTTCAGAGCCTTGATCATTTCGAAAAACTAAGTAAGTTTGATAAATTTTTTGGTTGAAATTAAGTAGTATATTATGTACCAACGGCAGTATAAACGTAAATTCGTTTCCTCGTGCAAAGTTTGTTACTGAAATTGAAAGCGAGACTTACAATCGCACGAGGAGAGGATTCACATCTGCTGCCCTTGGAGCAAACGATATTTTTTTTCACGAGTCGTCAGAAAACACGACCTTTTGAAAACGCACGCGTGTCGAAAGTGACGTTTTAAGCACATTGTAACAAAAAAAATTTAACTTGAAAAAACTGGGACTTGAGAATTGAGACATAGGCATTGCTCATTTCACTGAAAAAATTTATTAACGTCCAATGCCCGAGCTAGTGTACATGGTCCGACTCAGCCACTGTTTGTAATTGAATCATCCAACTGTTATATCGGACGTCAAAAAAGTTGGCACCCCCACTACCTCAAAGTTTGAGAAAAATATATTATAATTTTAGACTAATTTAGACCAAAGTCAAAAATTTTAGACCACCCACACAACGCCGGAAACTAAAGAGGGGGTTTCATGCTAGCACCCCCACCATATTAAAATTAACAAATAAAAAAAATTAGTGCATAATAATTAAATACTAATTACAGACCATTGATTAACGTATAAATCACATTCAAACACACTTTTGTACCATCCCTTATACACAAATGATCCCATCAAAAAAATAAAAAATCTTAAAGAATTCCAAAAACAAGTAAAAACCCTCGAAAAATTTTAGACTAATTAAAGAGTACCATTCAGTACAAAAAGTATACTTAAACACCCCCTTGAAACTACCCTTATCTATAAATCAATCCCAACAGAAATTCAAATACTTAAGAAAAATAAAAAATGACAAAAAATTACTAGAATAATTTTAGACAAATTAAAGATTACCATTCAGCACAAAAAGTATACTTAAAAATAACCCCTCGAAACTGCTCTTATCTATAAATCAACCCTAAAAGAAATTTAAATACTCAAGATAATAAAAACATAACAAAATCAATACTAGAATAATTTTAGACTAATTAAAGACTACCATTCAGTTCAAAAAGTATACTTAAACACCCCCTTGAAACTACCTTTATCTATAAATCAACCTCAACAGAAATTCGAATACTTGAGAAAAAGAAAAAATGATAAAAACATACTAGAATAATTTTAGACGAATTAAAGACTACCATTCAGCACAAAAAGTATACTTATACGACTCTCAAAACTATCCTTATCTATAACATCCTCCCTATACAAATTCAAATTTTTAAGAAAATGCAAATAATAAAATATGTACTGCTTGAATAATTTTAGACTAATTAACGGCTACCATTCGCACAAAAAGTATACTTATACACACCTTCGAAACTACCCTTATCTATATATCTCACCTATTAAAAATATAAATACTTAAGAAACTGGAGAAATATAGTGTTTTTTTTTTTAATTTCTTCTTTATTTTGAGTATTTTAATTTCTGTTGGGGTTGATTTATAGATAAGGGTAGTTTCGAGGGGTTATTTAAGTATACTTTTTGTGCTGAATGGTAGTCTTTAATTAGTCTAAAATTATCCTAGTATTTTTTTACCATTTTTTTATTTTCTTAAGTATTTGAATTTCTGGTGGGGTTGATTTATAGATAAGGGTAGTTTCGAGGGGTTATTTAAGTATACTTTTTGTGCTGAATGGTAGTCTTTAATTAGTCTAAAATTATTCTAGTATTTTTTTAATAAATTTTTCTTTTTCTTAAGTATTTGAATTTCTGGTGGGGTTGATTTATAGATAAGGGTAGTTTCAAGGGGGTGTTTAAGTATATTTTTTGTACTGAATAGTAGTCTTTAATTACTCTAAAATTTTTCGAGGATTTTTACTTCTTTTTTTGAATTCTTTAAGATTTTTTATTTTTTACATGGGATGATTTATGTATAAGGGATGGTACAATGGGGTGTTTGAATGTGATTTATACTTTAATCAATGGTCTTTAATTAATCTTTAATTATTATGCACTAATTTTTTTTATTTGTTAATTTTAATATGGTGGGGGTGCTGGCTTTAAACCCCCTCGTTTGTTTCCGGCATTGTGTGGGTGGTCCAAAATTTTTTACTTTGGTCCAAATTAGTCTATAATTAGTCTACAATTATGGTATATTTTTTTTCCAATTTTGAGGTACTGGGGGTGCAAACTTTTTTAACGTTTATATCGGTGCCGGTACTGCAAGGAAACTGCAAGGTACTTTCGGATGTCACAGAAATACGCACTTTACTACACCGGACTAATTTCTGTATCAATAAAATTCTTTTGATAAACAGATTTCAGCCCTGTGACGACCGGACTAATCCCTGTACGGTACCAGAGGGTATTCAGTGCTGTACCGGAACGACGCGACAGGGTTGATCTCTGTACTGTACCGAACCTCATCCGTGGGCGGACCGCGAACTCATTTCTGTTTAACTACGTCGTTTCATTGATTGACATGTCATGTAATCGAATAACAACTGATTTGTATTATACAATTATTTGTCAAACATAATTTTTCACTATTAAATTATACCATTTTCACAAAAATGGATAATTTGAAATAATATTTTTCTACCCAGCATCCCGAATCCGATTTAATACGATTATTTTCTTCTCATTTACAACTAAAGTTTTGAAATTTAAAATCTGGTTTGTGTCTACTTCGTACACTAAAAACTTAAAATAAATTACGCACAAATATTAAACACCTCACCTTCAACGGGTTCATAGATATTATTTGATGATGCTTCTGAGCCACTTTCTAAATATCTTTCATCGTTTTCTACTGTACTGCAATTTAATTTATACTTTTGAAATTACTGTTATTTAATACTATTATAAATTTTTTATTATGAAATTTACGTTTCGTTGTTGAATGAATTATTATCATCATCACTGGTATAGTTTATTGTATTATTCTTTCCTGACGTACTGCTTGATGTATCGCCTGCTGGACATACATTTTTTAGGTACAGTAAAGTATTTTTTGTTTAAAGAAAACATACTTGTATCAGATGTATCGTCATCGGATTCATTACGTTTGTCTTCCAAATTGTTTTCGATTGCACGTAAAATGCGATATCGAGTTGATGCGGAACATTTATTAATACTGATATCCATTGTGTACGATAGGTATCATAAACTCGTCTTTTACCAGCCACCAAAGCTAATAATAATTTATATATTAAAACATTTGCCAATATATAATAATTTATATATTAATACATTTGCCAATATATTTGTTTATAAGTTCTTAAAAAAATGCGGCACGGCACTATAAAAATATAATTTTTATTTTTAGAGAAATTTTAATTTCACTTATTCTTCCACTTCGGGATCTTGTAACTCCCTCGTTTCAATTCTTAATTATTGTTCAAAATTAAATAATTTGCAAATTATATAAATAAGTTATGTATTTGAAGTTTCACGCGAAAAAAATTATCACAAAATTAAAAAAGAATGAAATAATTTGAAAAATGCCAAAAATGGTGGAAAACATTTTCTCCAAACATATGGAACAAAAATAAAAATAATAACACCCTCCAATGTCAAAATTACCTTTGAAAACCACACATTAATTGTATTAAAAATTAGTAACATAAAATGTGCTTAACATTATTTGCCATAATAACGTAAAGTAGTCAATAAAATCATTAAAAAACAATTTCTTCCCCCAAATCGTTATTCTGCACCCCGCAGAGCCACTTCTGAACTTAAAAGTGAGTAAAAATTAAACAAAAAGTTAATAAAAATTAATCAAATAAAATCTGCTTAACGAAATTCGGCAAAATGATGTAAAATAGCCATAAGAAGCATCACAAAATCGGTTTTGGGTTGAAAATTTTTTTAAGGCTTTTCGTTACTGTTTTACATCATTATACCATTTACATTTTATTTTATTAATTCTTATTCAACTTTTTAAATTTAGGGGTGGCTCTGGAAGTGCCGCGAATCGATTTGGGGGTTTCAATAGTTTTCTAATGCTTTGTGTGATTATTTTACATAAATATGCCTAATATCGTTTAGCATAATTCATTTGACTAATTTTTGTTACACTTAATGTCTTAGAAGTGGTTATTAATAGTAGGGTTGACTTCAGAGAGTGTTATATTTTTTATTTTTGTTTCATGTTTAGAAAATATTTGTTTTAACATTTGTCGCCTTTTTTAGCATTTTAAATTGTTTCATATTTTTTTAATTGTTTGATAATTTTCCTCGCCTGAAACTTCAATAACATAACAAGTTAGCAAAATTTAATTTGTTTGAAACGTAAAATTGTGATATTATTTGAAGACGCAATATAAATTAATTTTTTTAGTTTTTCATACTTCATTAATTTGTTTAGTTTTGCCGACTTAATTTATTTTATTAGGTTTGGCATCTTCATTTTTTTGTTAGTTTACATGAAAAGTAATAAAATATTTAATCATTTTAACAAAACAGATAAAATTTGCAAAACTAATAACTATCCTTCTAATAAAACTATATATATAAGATAAAACTAATAAAAATTATTTATTTTCAAAGTGAAATGTAAGTGCATTTTCAATTCTATATACTACCGAAATAAAATAAAAATACGAGCTTCACTGCGGAAGTCTTTGAACAGTTTTGCACGGAGTACGGTATAAAACACACTTTAAACGTAAGTTGACACCCTTAGTCAAACGGACAGGTGGAACATTTGAATCGCTTTGATAGTTACATTGAATAATGACAAAGATTTGAATTTAAAGTTTAATGACACAGCGCATACCAGCTAAATATAAATCTCGAATAATAAAGTACGAAGTACATGGTGTTTGTACGGGTCAAACTTGTGGCAACTGATTACAGCACCAAACTACAACCACGGTACCGTGGTTCAATGGTTGTTGTTCGAGTTTTGCCCAGTCACATACGCAATCGCGCGATTAGTAGATAATCGAAGGTCAAGGTGATTGTTAACAGCGCACGTGAGTGATTTAAAGAGCTCACGAGATGTACAGTGGAAGATACAGAAGATGACCAACATTCTTTAACAAGTGATAGCGGGGGTTAAACTGACCGGGAACAAACCTCATCTACGAGTGTCATGTCAAAGGACAAAATAGAAATTAGAACAAAATAGAAAGGAAAAAATGTGCAGAGACAAAATAAAAGACAAATAAATATACACTGTTAAACGATTCCACGAGAGTCCGTGGTACCATAAGTTGGCCGAGTGTTATAAATTCCAACTTTAAGTTGGAATTTAAGTTTAAACTTCGCGCTGTGAGTTGACGTGGCAGCGCATGGGTGAGGGAGGTTGAGATGGCGTCGAGCGCGGGAAGACGCAGTGTAGAGCTCGAGCGACACGTGAGTTGGAAGAGCGCGCGTTGTTGTATAACTTGAAGTTTTTTAAATAATCAGACATTTAGTTTTCTGTGCAGTGTTCAGGTTATTACGACCTGACCACAAGTTTCTCTGCCAAGTCAACCCGAAAGACTATAACACGATATCAAAATTGTTACGGAATGTTAGCACGGCTGCGATTTGATCTTTCAGGTCGACAGACGCCATTGCGTCTAACGACCCAATGGCGTGGTGGACCATGATGTGGTCTAGAAGCATAACAGACACCGACAGTTTTGTCAGGGCGGCCTTCAGGAGCAGGCTGCCATGAACACCCGCAGTTTCCCGGGCGTTTACAACGGACCCATCTGGTCTCTGCGCCAGCCCGCTTGTCCCGCTGCTGCTTCAAAACATCATCTATAGTCAGCCTAGGTAACACAGGTTCTTGTCCGTACTGGTGTTTTGGCCCAAGGTAGCCCATTTCCCATGCGGAACGGCACCTTGGGCAATCGCTGATTCGGATGTCTCTGTAGCCACACCCGTAGCAAAATGTGGTCCTTGTAAATGGGCATCGGGGATACCTGTGCCCCTTCAGATGACAATTCCAGCATTCGTCAAAATCTGGCACTTTCTTTATCTCTGGGGTCGGTCTATATGAACCAAATACTGTTTCGATTTCGTAAGGGGGGGACAGGCTGCGTTTGCGATTCAGGCGATACCGCAGATCGCGTTCTTCTCGCGGCAATACAAAGGTCGCCACTTCCGTTTGTCGTTTTGTATGTCGGCGATCTTTTTTACTCATTTGCGACATTCTAAAATTAATACACAAAAAATATAAGAAATGTTGATGGAATAGTGTATACTATGCATCAAGGGAGTAAAGCATGTTTTTACTCCCCCGCGGTGCAAACAATATTTTTCGTTGTAAGTACAAGTAAAGGTCATGCTTTTACTCCCTGGTTTTGAGGGCGTAAAACACAATTTTACACCCTAAAAACCAAGGAGTAAAGTACAACTTTACAAGCACGTACAACGAAAAAATAATTATCCTTATCAATCATTTTTCTCTATCTACCATACTGCATCTGCCATTCTGAATTTTTCAAGTTATTATATTCAAACTTCTATGAATACTGATTTTACAACATTAAACAATTGTTACTGAATCTGTTATTTTACCTATTCAAATGAAATATACTATGCTTGGAACACAAACTCAAAAACTATGTAAGTACATGTGTTATCTACGATTTATTTGAATCCCCTCTCCTCCCGTTAAATTGAACGAATAAATAGTATATTACACAACAAGCGGGAGAAGAAGAGGTTTCGCCCACTCGCTTTGCTCGTGCTGTCATTGTCTTGAGTGAGAGAAGCCCCGACTTTTCCCACGCGTTGAGTACAGTGCTTTATCAATGCTTTTAATGCGTAAGAGAAGCGCTAGATTCTCCCACAAGTTAGATAATTTAATTTAAAATAAACACATCTAAAACAAATTAATGAAACTTATTATCATTTAAATCTGATGACATTCTAAAAATGTTTGAACTTATCAGAAAGAAATATTGAGTTTTATAATTTTCCAGCACTCTGTGCAAAAAATATCGTACGCAACTGGTGCGAAAAAAGATTGTCTACTCGTGCGATGACATTCACTCGCCTTCTTCTCATGCCGTCAACCTAACACTCGTTAACAATGTTTTACTAGTTGCGTAAGTAAATTAATTAAACAATTTCGTATCCGTCAGCATACCTACATTTACCATAAGTTTAGTTAAAGAAAATTATTTTAAATTCAATATTGCAGAATCCAAATTTTGTAAGGCTGTTTCATACGTTACAAATAAAAATTATAGAAGTTATTGCAGACGAGTCGTTGATAGGATGTTTTGCGAAATTGTGCTATTATACAGTCTACTATTACTGATATAGTATATTTTATGACTAAGCAGAGAAGTAGCGCTTTCACCAAGTGAGTAAGTTGCAAGAAACGTAGTCGAGTGTAACTTACGAGTCTATGAAAGTGCTACGATTCTGCCGAGTGACGAACGATACTTTTCCGTAATGATTACTAAAAAATACTTTATCTAAAACAAATGTAGCAAGGTTACTAATGTATAATTCTAGAAAATTAATAATTTTACCACTAATTCCAAAATGATTTCATTTTTATAGAAAAAATACAAAAAATGGATAGAATGCCGTCATTTTGAATTCGTTATATTGAATTTAAATGATTTTTGTATCTCAACTTATAGTAAAATTTAGCTATGCCACCAAACGTAAAATCTTTTATCACATTAACTATTATAGCAAATTTAACAACCAATAAAGAAATCTGCTGTTAACATTTTGTAAGCTGCGAAAATATGGCACTATTTTACAATAATCAATATTGCCACGTGTATTAACAAAAACAAACCACTATTTAGTGGTGGTAAAAGCCTACCAAAAATTGTGTACTTTTTGCGCAATACTTTTCTAGCTCAACGTATAAAAAGAACAAAAAGTTGGAGAAGAAGTAACGAATCAAAAAATTTTTAAAATAGTACATTGAAACTTAAAATTAACCGCGAGAACAGAGCGACGCACTTAAACGTCGAAATGGATTCAGACTGCGAATCAGATTAACTAAAGGTGCGTTAAGCTTGATCGCCAGTTTTACTTGTTCTTAGACAACTCCGGGCTCATATTTGATAAGCAAGTCTATTGGAATGTAGTGGCTGGCAAGGTAGAACAAGTAATTGTTCTCACAGACTTTTATACGGTAACGTGCAATAAACGGAGCAAGTTGCCAAAATCACATGTTTATCTCTTCAGCCAAATTATTTTTACAGTTATTTGGGGAAGAAACTATCTGAGAATATATTTCAATATTGTTAACACTGTAAAGAATTACATTAATTTTTCCAATAAAAATAGAAATTATCAAACTACCAAAAACGGAAAAACCTGCTCGAATCTTGTGTTTTATCTTAATTGCCATTGTTTGTTTTTTTTGACAGTGATCTAGCCTAGGTAAAAAGATTTGTGAATAAAACAAAACTCCTCATACTTCCAATAATAGCAAATGTTTCTTCCAGTAGCTTGAAATTACTGTAACTCGCAATAAACGGAGCAAGTTGCAGAAATTACAAGTTTTACCTCATTGGCCAATTTTTTTTTTAAATCATTTTGCGTAGAAACTATCATAATAATTCACTTAAATACTGAAAACACTTTAAAGACGTAAATTAATTTTTTGAATAAAAATCAAATTGTTCAAATTTGCTTAAAACGGAGCAACCTGCTCAAATCTTATGTTGTATCTCAATTGCCATTTTTTTTATTTCTGATCATAGGCCAGTAAAAAGATTTTCATGTAAAATAAAACTCATGAAATTTAAGGAAAGACCTTTCTTTTGACAAAAACACGAAATTACTATAATTTTTAATTAACTGTGCAAGTTGCGAAAATCATATGTTTATCTTATTAGCCAAAATGTTTTGTGAGTTTATTTGTGGTAGAAACTATCATATTAATATTTTTCAACATATTTAGCAGTTTAAAGTAATTCAATAATTTTCTACATATAATACAAATTTATCAACTTTGCAAAAAACGGAGCAACTTGCTCAAATCTTATGTTTTATCTCATTTGCCATTTTTTTTATTTATCATCATAGGTCAGTAAAAAGATTTTGATGTAAAATAAAACTCCTGAAATTTAAGAAAAGACATATACTTTTGACAAAAACATGAAATTACTATAATTTTTACTTAACTGTGCAAGTTGCGAAAATCATATGTTTATCTTATTAGCCAAAATGTTTTGTAAGTTTATTCGGGGTAGAAACATATATAATACAAATTTATCAAATTTGCAAAAAACGGAGCAACCTGCTCCAATCTTATGTTTTATCTCATCTACAATTGTTTGTTTTTTTCTTAGTGATCTGGCCTAGATACAAAGGTTTTAAGTTAAACAAAACTACTTATATTTCAAGTAATAACATATGTTTTTTTCCAAAAACATGAAATTACTGTAACTCGCAATAACACGAGCAAGTTGCAAAAATTACAACTTTTACCTCAATGCCCAATTTTTTTTGTATAATAATTTCGCGTAGAAACTATCTCAATAATGCTTTTAAATACTGAAAACACCTTAAAGACGAAAATTAATTTTTTCAACAAAAATCAAATTTATCAACTTTGCAAAAAACGGAGCAACCTGCTCAAATCTTATGTTTTATCTCAATTGCCATTTTTTTTATTTCTGATCATAGGTCAGTAAAAAGATTTTCATGTAAAATAAAACTCCTGAAATTTAATGAAAGACCTTTCTTTTGACAAAAACACGAAATTACTATAATTTTTAATTAACTGTGCAAGTTGCGAAAATCATATGTTTATCTTATTAGGCAAAATGTTTTGTAAGTTTATTTGTGGTAGAAACTATCAAATTAATATTTTTCAACATTTTTAGCAGTTTAAAGAAATTCAATAATTTTCTACATATAATAAAAATTTATCAAAATTGCCAAAAACAATTGGAGTAAGATTTTACGTACCGGTACTCGGGGCAATGGAAAAAATCTGACTCCAACGGAAGGGACCACAACACCAACACAATTATACCGAGTTTGGCGAACAAATTTTTGGAATAATACCAAGACACTTCTATTAATGTTTTCGGCACGGCAAATTTTCGGCTCGAGAAGTTATATTCTGTCTAATTATATAGATAAAAAAAATTTTAATTAACTTGTATTTGGGAACATTTACACCAATGTAATAAACACATTTGCAATACAAGAATAAAGAATGAACTGATGTATCGATTATTACATTTAATGTAAATAAAACCTACTTGGGAATACCAACACCAATGAAAAGATCCAGAGCCAAATTCAAAAAAACTGACTCCAATGAATGGGTCGTCGGGAGAACACCAACACTGTTCAAGAGTAGTTATCGGCACGGCAATATATTTTGACTTTGTCACGTCAAGGTCTTTCAGTAGTTTTTTAACCACGTTTGATAATCTTGGCACTTCAACTATTGACCACTACAACTACAGGAATATTAAAGCCTTTGTTTAAGAAATACTATCGATGATCAAATATAAAATTTGAGTTTTACTTCGACAATATCAGAAGAATTCACTATTCCTGTCAATTCGTTTCTGATTATTTACATCGTTTCTATGGAGACCGGTAATAAGAAATGACTGTTCAAACTGTACTATTGTATTTGAATGTTCAAAATAGAATAATTAAAGTAGTTTTTGAAGAAATACATTTTATTGAAACAATTTCACACACTAATATGGGAAATTTATTTAAAACACGTTCAGGCAAATGTAATGTTAGGAAATAATTCACGAATGTTGTGAATCCAAATTTGAAGAATTTGTAATTATAATATTTTAAAAATAAATTTAATTTATTTTGCAGTTTTAAATCGTACCAAATTTGCATGTATAATAGTACATTTCGCTGCTAGGAGGGAAAAGTAATTGTTCACTCGTGAGTTAGTTACACGAGGCGTAGACGAGAGTTATACTTTTCCTTTCCAGCAGGGAACTATATTTTTCTTGAAAAGCGCAGAAAAGACCACTTTAAGTTGGCGCGGAGCCACGAAAAGTGGACTTTTCTCGCGCGTACCAAAAAAATTAATTATTATGCGAACTTTCCAACAAGCACTTTTCAAATAATAAAAAAAAGGAGCAAAATGAAATAAAAGCAATGACTAAAATATCTCGTTTAGTCATGACTATTATTACATTTTAGCAACCTCAAAATGAAGTCAAATAAGACTTACATTTCTTATTAAATAACAGTGATGTTCCTGAAACACTTTTCTTATCAATTTTTTTAAATGCGTAACTCCTAATATTTTAAATAATAACATATAATTTTTCGAAAAACATGAAATTACTGTATCTCGCAATAAAACGAGTATGTTGTAAAAATTACATCTTTTACCTCATTGACCAACATTTTTTTGTAATGATTTCGCGTAAAAACTGTCTTAATAATTCATTTCAATACCGAAAATACTTCAAAGACGTACATTAATTTTTTCAATAAAAATCAAATTTATCAACTTTGCAAAAAACGGAGCAACCTGCTCCAATCTTATGTTTTATCTCATCTGCTAATTTTGTTTTTTTCCTAGTGATTTGGCCTAGGTACAACGATTTTTAAGTTAAACAAAACTACTTATATTTCAAGTGATAACATATACTTTTTCCAAAAACATGAAATTACTGTAACTCGCAATAAACGGAGCAAGTTGCAGAAATTACAAGTTTAACCTCATTGGCCAATTTTTTTTATAATCATTTAGCGTAAAAACTATCTTGATAATTCATTTAAATACTCAAAACACTTTAAAGACGTAAATTAATTTTTTGAATAAAAATCAAATTTATCAACTTTGCAAAAAACGGAACAACCTGCTCAAATCTTATGTTTCATCTTTATTGCCATTTTTTTTATTTCTGATCATAGGTCAGTAAAAACATTTTCATGTAAAATAAAACTCCTGAAATTTAAGGAAAGATATTACATTTGACAAAAATAAGAAATTACTATAATTTTTAATTAACAGTGCAAGTTGCGAAAATCATATGTTTATCTTATTAGCCAAAATGTATTGTAAGTTTATTCGGGGTAGAAACATATATAATACAAATTTATCAAATTTGCAAAAAACGGAGCAACCTGCTCCAATCTTATGTTTTATCTCATCTGCTAATTTTTTTTTTTTTCCTAGTGATCTGGCCTTGGTACAACGATTTTTAAGTTAAACAAAACTACTTATATTTCAAGTAATAACATAGTTTTTTTCCAAAAACATGAAATTACTGTAACTCGCAGTAAATGGAGCAAGTTGCAGAAATTACAACTTTTACCTCAATGGCCAATTTTTTTGTATAATAATTTCGCGTAGAAACTATCTCAATAATGCTTTTAAATACTGAAAACACCTTAAAAACGTGAATTAATTTTTTCAATAAAAATCAAATTTATCAACTTTGCAAAAAACGGAGCAACTTGCTCAAATCTTATGTTTTATCTCATTTTCCATTTTTTTTATTTGTTATCATAGGTCAGTAAAAAGATTTTGATGTAAAATAAAACTCCTGAAATTTAAGAAAAGACATTACTTTTGACAAAAACACGAAATTACTATAATTTTTAATTAACTGTGCAATTTGCGAAAATCATATGTTTATCTTATTAGCCAAAATGTTTTGTAAGTTTATTCGGGGTAGAAACATATATAATACAAATTTATCAAATTTGCAAAAAACGGAGCAACCTGCTCCAATCTTATGTTTTATCTCATCTACAATTGTTTGTTTTTTTCTTAGTGATCTGGCCTTGGTACAACGATTTTTAAGTTAAACAAAACTACTTATATTTCAAGTGATAACATATACTTTTTCCAAAAACATGCAATTACTGTAACTCGCAATAAACGGACCAAGTTGCAGAAATTACAAGTTTAACCTCATTGGCCAATTTTTTTTTATAATCATTTAGCGTACAAACTATCTTAATAATTCATTTAAATACTTAAAACACTTTAAAGACGTCAATTAATTTTTTGAATAAAAATCAAATTTATCAAATTTGCTTAAAACGGAGCAACCTGCTTAAATCTTATGTTTTATCTCATTTGCCTTTTTTTTTATTTCTGATCATAGGTCAGTAAAAAGATTTTGATGTAAATACGCATGAAAATACGCAACAAACAAAGAACATATCACCCCTTTTAATTCTGGGAAGCGATGAAATTATTATTTTTAGCGTCACTGGCCCTTGGTCATTGACCCCATCTGCACCGCGACTCGCGGTTCGGTTGTGGCTCGTTGCTGACGGTCCCTGTCAACAATGGGATCCATCTCTGGACTGCCAGTCTTGCACCAAATCCGGTACTAAGGACAACGTCGCTATGACGTTTTGGTACCAACAGCCATCGCCGCTTACGCCGTGGCTCGCCGATGTTGTCCACAATCAGGCTACAAGCTCCTCTGTAACGGTCCCTCGATGTGGTACGCCGTTTCACATGGGAAACAGGTGGCCTTGCGCGCACACCCCAAAAGACTTTTCAATACATTGGAAGCAGGTGGCCTTGCGCGCACACCCCAAAAGTCTTTTCAAATACAGCTTGATCGCTTAGTAACACTGACCAGTAACCACTGTCTTGCACAATCGGCCGTCTGCCACTGATGGCACTGTGCACCAATCTGCATTCCCACACGAAATTGACCAGTGAGTAATGTTGCCGCCAACTTGCACAAATTCAAATTCTAACACATTTTATTGCCACTAGATACAAATGCGCTAGGCGTGTCACTACGCAAACTTCTTACTTCATTATCTAAATAAAAATTTCGTACGAAATTAAAATCAGGTTATTAAATAACTTAATTTTTATGTTGTATTTTTTATAAATTAAGGTGCAAAATGCGTTAAGGGCCGTATTTTTAGGGTGGCAAACTAAAATTGCTAATAACTTGTTAAATAACATAATGTAAACATTTATAAGATTACTTAGATGAAATACAAGATATTCTTACTGCATAAAAGTATTTTTCTTAGTTTACAAATATTACAACTTACTGTTTATCAGCAACAAAAACGACTATAAATTGTGTTGTAAGTTTAAGCCTGCCAAAGTTTTATTATACATTGAAATTTAATTTAAATTTAATTATAATATTCTCACAATGTATGGTCGTTTTCATTGCTGAAAAACAATAAGTTGTAGATTTATAAATTTTAAAAAAAATTGTCTGCGAAGAACTTCTGTACCTCTTTAACTGATAAGTAATAAAAAAAATTATTATTGGAAACAAATAAGTATATACGGTTCTTTTAAATCTGGAAAAAGTTTTTTTTTCTCTGTTTAGAACCTATTAAAAACAAATATAATTAATAATAAAAATGAAAAATTGAAAAAATATATAATAAAAAATGAAATACAAATAAAATAAAATGAAATTATAAATTAAAATTGTTTTGTTTTATGATACGCTCAAAAACTCATTAGTAAGGCTACGAGCGATCACTGCCTTATACATTAGAGAATTTCAAAAAACCTATCGAATTGTGAAAGTTATACAATAGAATCCTACATACCAACTACACTTAACCGCATCAGATAAATTACAGAATTTTATATATTTCATGTACTGGTGTAAATTTTACAAACATCAAGGTCAATTAATGATTAATTATTTCTATGCTAATTTACTGTTGTAGATTAAACGTAGAAAATTAATGAAAAGTGACACCTACTGCGTGAATTGGCGTAAGCCCTAAGAAAAGTTTAATTATAATAACCCGAATAATAAGAAAAGGACTAATTATAAAAAACATCTGATATTTGTGAAGCACATATGATAAGAAAATAATTTAAAATGTAAACAAATGACATTTTATTCATTTATGTATCAAAATAATAACAAATATAATTAAAATGAATATAAAATAAAATTACATCAAATTGACTATAGAATTAATATTTAATCTAATCAAACAGTTGAAAAAACTGATTTGATTAAAATCAACATTATTATAAGTTTTTTTATATACAGAAAAAGTAGTTATTGTTCCTAAAAATTTTTATATTTATTTTCTACGTAAAAGAAAAAAGGGATTAAACAGGGACTTTTCTGAAAAAAGGGACTATTCCCTAAAAAAGGGATTACGTGGTAGCCCTGTAAACATGAAAATAAACAACAAACAAAGAACATATCACCCCTTTTGATTCTGGGAAGCGATGAAATTATTATTTTTAGCATCACTGGCCCTTGGTCATTGATCCCATCTGCACCGCGACTCGCGGTTCGGTTGTGGCTCGTTGCTGACGGTCCCTGTCAACAATGGGATCCATCTCTGGACTGCCAGTCTCGCACCAAATCCGGTACCAAGGACAACGTCGCTATGACGTTTTGGTACCGACAGTCATCGCCGCTTACGCCGTGGCTCGCCGATGTTGTCCACAATCAGGCTACAAGCTCCTCTGTAACGGTCCCTCGATGTGGTACGCCGTTTCACATTGGAAACAGGTGGCCTTGCGCGCACACCCCAAAAGACTTTTCAAATACAGCTTGATCGCAGTGATCCCAGAAAGGGTCCGCGCGGCCGCTAGTCACGTGACTCGGAGCGCCTGCGCAGTCGGTTAAGCCTACGTCATAAGCGGCCGCCGGCCGTTTCTTGATGATTTTTCTCTTTCAGCTTGAAGAAATAAAAATTTTCAAATAAAAGGGCAATTGTCGTGAAAAATGAAAGATAGTAATACTGCTGATATTAACATGTATATATTTCAGTTAATAATGCAGTATAATTACCAAAAATAAATAAATTAAAAACAAAAAAATCTTATCACAATTGAAGTACATTGTAATGACAAACGGTCTCCAGAAGTAACTCGTGGCTCAGTGGCTGAACGTTAGACTGCTAACGCCAAAGTCTGTGTTTCGAATCTTATTGAATTTTTTTTTTTTTTTTTTTGCTTTTTGTGTTTTTGTTAGTTTTTGATCAACAATTTTTTGTAATTAATTATTTTTATAATAATTATTTACTTAAAACAATGACATAACTTTCTCTGTTTTCAGGATAATGAATAAAAAATATTTCATTTTTATTCCAAATTTTGATATGGATTTTGATTTTTAAATTGGATTTTGTATTTGAGTTTTATTTCGAATTTGGATATCAAATTGGATATAAAAATAATTTTATAAAAATATTTCAACAAAATATGTTAGAAACTGCTAAGAAGAATTATTATGATTTCAATTTTTAATTTGATTTTGATTTTGATTTTGATTTAACTATTTTACTTTGATTTTATTTTGGATTTATATTTTGATTTTGATGTTGATTATGGTTTTGATTTTAATTTTGATTGTCATTTTCATTTTCATTTTACAATTTGATTTTGATTGCAATTTCTGTATTGAGATCGATTTTGATTTCTATTTTGGTTTTACAATTTCAATTTTACTTTTATTCTTATTTCAATTTCGATTTTCATTTTAATTTTACGATTTTATTTTTATATTAATTAACATTTTCATTTTACAATTTGATTACTACTTTGATTTTAATTTCGATATCAATTATGATTTTCATTTAAATTTTAATTTTGCTTTTGTAATGTAATTTCTATTTTGATTTCTATTTAAATGTCAATTTTATGATTTTGATTTTGATTTCTATTTCTATTTTCATATAGATTTTGATTTTACAATTAAATTTATATTTTTATTTTAATTTTTATTTTCATTATATGATTTTTAGTTTAATGATTTTAATTTCGACTTTAAAACTCGATTTTGATTTTACAATTTAATTTTTATTTTTATATTACAATTTTATTTTGATCTTGATTTTTATTTTTGTTACACTATTTGACTTTGCTTTAGTTTTTGAATTTTCCTTTTGATTTTTATTTCGATTTCTATTTTGATTTTGATTTTGATTATGATTTTGATTTTGATTTTGATTTTGATTATGATTTTGATTTTGATTTTTAATTAAGTTTTACATCATGATCCTGAATTTATTTTGAATTTTAATTTTTATTTTACAATTAGATATATACATATTGACTTATATTTCAATTTGGTTTTTGAATTTAAATTTAAATTATAATTTGATTTTAATTTCAATTTTGATTTTTAATGTACATTTTTTAATTCTGATTTTGATTTCAATTTTTATTTTTATATAAATAATTTATTTTGAAATTAATTTTTTATTAAGTTTTAATTTTTGATTATGATTTTAATTTTGATTTAAATTTTAATTTACAATTTGATTTTGATTTCATTTTCTCTATTGAGTTTGATTTTTATTTTGATTTTGGTTTTACAATTTTATTTTTATTTTCATTTTTCAATTTTATTTCCATTTTGATTTATATTTCAATTTTGATTTTGATTCGAATTTTACGAATTGATTTTGACTTCTTCTTTAATTTTGATTACGATTTTATATGTTGAATTTTTTAATTAGACATTGATTTTAATTCTGCGAATGATTTCGATTGTTTAATTTAATTTTTGTTTAAATTTTGTTTTCAATTTTACAATTTGATTTTGCCTTTAATTTTATAATATAAATTCTATTTTAATTCTATTCTAATTTCAATTTTTATTTTAATTCTGATATTGATTTTTAAGCCGATTTTAATTTCAATTTTACAATTTGCTTATTATTACGTTCTATATTTTTATTTTATTAAAAGAATTTTATTTTGAATTTAATTTTATATTTTTTTATTGATTTTGATTTTGATTTTGAATGTGATTTTAAATTTTCATTGTGATTTTGAATTTGGTCATACAATTTATTTTTGATTTAACAAATAAATTTTTATTTTACAATTGGATTTTGATTTTAATTTTGATCTTTATTATGATTGTGATATGAAAATCGGACTTTTGGATACAATGAAATTTTGAATAATTGGAGACTTGAAAATTTGAAATACGAAAGTATTAAAAATTGAAAATTTGAAAACGAGAAGTTTTAAAAATTGCAAATTTGGAAAATAGGAAATTTTAAAAATCGAAAATCGGGACAGCTGGAAATTTAAAATATTGGTAATTTAATAAAATAGATTATTGAAAGTATGTAATTTTAAAAATTCAACTTCAAATGGCAAAATCTAAATCAAATTTAAATTGTAAAATAAAAATCGAATACAATTTGTGAAATTAAATTGCATAATATTAATCAAAATCAGAAACAAAAATCAAAATAAAATTGTTTGATCAAAACGTAAATCAAAATGAAATTAAAAAATCAAATTCAAAACCAAAATAAAAATCAAAATCAATCGATACAACAAACTAGATATCAAAAATTAAATCGAAATCGAAATAAATATAGATATCAAAATGAATGTAAAATTGTAATATCAAAATCAAAAACAACTATAAAATCATAATATGAAATCAAAATCAAGACCATAAATAGAATCAAAATCAAAATTAAAATAAAATTAAAATAGAAATCAAATTGTAAAATCAAAATCGAATATTTAAATAAAAAATACAATCATCAAACTGGAAATCATATTATAAAATCAAAATCAAAATCAATATAGAAATGAAAATAGGATTAAAAATAGAAATTAAATTGTAAGATTAAAATCAAAATATATATAAAATTATAAAACCAGAAACATAATCGAAATCAATATCAAAAACTAAATAAAAGTCAAATTGTAAAATTAAAATTTAGTTTAAAATCGAAATTAAAATCATGAAACTAGAAAAATAATTGAAATTATTATAATAGAAATCAAATTTAAAATAAAAATAGAAATCTATTTATAAAATTAAAATAAAAATAAAAATAAAAATTGAAATAGAAATCGAAATAGAAATCAAAATCAAAATCAACCTATAGAAATTTAAATAGAAATCAAAATATAATTCAAAGTAGAAATAACATTATAAAAGCAAAATTAAAATGGATATGATAATCATAATTGACATGAAAATTAAAATCAAAGTAGTAATAAAATTGTAAAATCAAATAGTTAATTAATATAAAAATAAAATTGTAAAATGAGAAATCCGAAATTGAAATAAGAATGAAAATAAAAATCAAATTGTAAAACCAAAATAAAAATAAAAATAAAAATCAATATGGAAATTAAAATCAAAATCAAATTGTAAATTCAAATTAAATCAAAATCATAATCATAATCAAAAATTAAAACTAAATTAAAAATATATATTAGAATAAATTATTTATATAAAAATAAAAATTGAAATTAAAATCAGAATAAAAAATTGTACATTAAAAATCAAAATTGAAATTAAAATCAAACTAGAAATCAAATTCAAATTCAAAATCCAAATCGGAATATAAGTCAATATATATATCTAATTGTAAAATCAAATTTAAAATTCAAAGTAAATTCAGGATCATGATTAAAATATAAAACTTAATTAAAAATCAAAATCAATATCAAAATCATAATAGAAATCGAAATAAAATTCAAAAGGAAATTTCAAAAACTAAAGCAAAGTCAAATAGTACAACAAAAATAAATATCAAGATCAATATCAAATTGTAATATGAAAACAAAAATCAAATTGTAAAATCAAAATCGAGTTTTAAAGTCAAAATTGAAATCATTAAACTAAAAATCATATAATGGAAATACAAATTAAAATATAAATATAAATTTAATTGTAAAATCAAAATCAATATGAAAATCGAAGTAGAAATCAAAATCAAAATTATAAAATTGACATTTAAATAGAAATCAAAATAGAAATTACATTATAAAAGCAAAATTAAAATTGAAATAAAAATCATAATTGATATCGAAATTAAAATCAAAGTAGTAATCAAATTGTAAAATGAAAATGTTAATTAATATAAAAATAAAATTGTAAAATTAAAATGAAAATCGAAATTGAACTAAGAATGATAATAAAAATCAAATTGTAAAATCAAAATAGAAATCAAAATCTATGTCAATACAGAAATTGTAATCAAAATCAAATTGTATACAATGAAAATGAAAATGCCAATCAAAATCAATATCAAAATCGAAACCATAATCAAAATCAAAATCAAAATATAAATCAAAAACAAAATCAAAGTAAAATAGTAAAATCAAAATCAAAATCAAAATCAAATTAAAAATTAATATCATAATGATTTTTCTTATCAGTTTCTAACATATTACATTGAAATATTTTCATAAAATTATTTTTATATCCAATTTGATATCCAAATTCGAAATAAAACCCAATTACAAAATCCAATTTGAAAATCAAAATCCATATCAAAATATAAAATAAAAATGAAATATTTTAAACGAATGGGAACAATCAAAATGAAAATATTTTTTATTCATTATCCTGAAAACAGAGAAAGTTATATCATTGTTTTAAGTAAATAATTATTATAAAAATAATTAATT
>JABFPI010000007.1:0-27317 GCA_022817465.1 Embidobia sp. ZL-2020 | reverse complement strand
ATTAAATATTTTAAAATAAAAATAAATTATAAATAAATAAAATAAATAGTACTATATTATATGTTTTAAATTAGAACAAATTTTTATTTATTTTTTTTTTTGTTTTTTTTTTTATTTTTTTTAATCGTCTTGTTTTTTCTTTTAACAAAATTTTTGGAATGACACGTATACGTTTGATGAATTTATTATGTTCTACATAAATAAAAATCAATAATTATTTATAAACAATTAAATATAAAAAAATTAAATTTCAATTTTTACTACTTATAGTATTTGTATTTTCCGGATGTAGTTATACAATTGAAATTATTTAAGTGACGAAAGGGTGCCTTTCTTGCATGATTAATAATTTGAAATTGTATGCTTAAATTAATTTATAATTAAATATTAATTAAGATGAAATACAAGTCATTTTCATTTAGTCTACATTACTTTTACTGTCACAAAATCTATTCTAGTTAGGAAAATAATCCCAAGTACATTTAATATCCGAACCCTGTTTTCAATATTAATATAATCATATTTTTTAGCTTATTACGAATTTAAAAAATCTTGAGTCATTGGAATTGATGAACTGCAAAAAATTTGAAGATGCTGCAATTTTACAAGAATTACTCTTGCGTGAAACTGGTTTCAATAACAAAGCACTTACATCGTTAAGTCTTGACGACATGCATTTCACTCAAGACAATTTGGCAACTCGTTTGGTACTTTATGGAGATAACGTTACTATCTCGTCCAGTAGACCTGAAATTAATTTAACTCGTTTACAATCATTACAAAAATTATCATGTTCAAATACATTGTGGATGAAACCAAATGTTATTTATATAGATAAATCAATGTACCTGAAGAATTTGACTTATCTCGATATTTCTGGTAAGTCCATTATGAAGTTATCAGTCGACTAACTAAAAATGTAAAAAAGTTTGATGTAGGGGAGACCGCCGCGATTTCAAATGATGGTCGTTGTTTCATGGTTGAGCGGTCTCATCTATATATTCTATTCATTTTTTAAATTTCCTGTTAGATTACTTATTTAAATTTTTCCAATTTCATTGCAAATAACCATGAGTAGTTTGAGAAAAGAGTGAAATAGGAAAAAAACCTAAATGGTGGGGTAAAAGAGTAAATTTATTTTTTAAATAGAACATAAGCCGTAAATATTAGTATATTATTTGACAAGTGAGGGAAAGTGATTGACAACGAGTATGAGTTATCAGCACGAGCCTAAGGCGAGTAATTACTTTTCCTCACTCGTGGAGTTCAATGTTTCATTTAACAATGGGAAAAGATGGTATAATACTTGACAAGAATGGGAAAGTGATTAACAACGAGTGTGAGTTGTCTGTCCGAGCCGAAGGCGAGTGTTATCAACTCATACGAGTTTTAAAATAATTTTCTTCACTCGTTGAATACGACATTTTGTCTCACTGTGGGAAAAGAAATACTTAATTCGAGCTCGTAATCACAAAACCAGTTGAAGAAAGCAACCCTTTTCCCACTAGTGAGATAAATTACTTTTATTCGAAATGGTAAACTCAAAACCAATTGGATAAAGAAATCCTTTTGCCAGTAATTAGATAAAAGTTTTATAATTTTATTAATATATAAGAAACTTATTTTAAAAATAGAGTTCACAATCAGCAACTGACCACGTTATCAAAATAAAAGTGGGATTAATATATTAAGTTAATGTACCAATTTATAATTTACAGGTTGCATATCGTTTAACGACGAAAGTATAAATGATTTGAAGGTGTTTCCATTAATTTCTTTAAAAATAAATAACATGGACCACATTGATGGAAGAAATTTATTAAAGCAGCTTCAATTTTTAGAGTGCCAAAACGGCAAAAAAATTTTGCCAAAGAGCATTTCAGATTTTATTTACAATAATTATAGATTCAACGTCGCACAATTGAAATATGTAAACTTGAAGGGATGTTTAAAAATCAAATTCGTAAATCATTGGAAGAATCGTTATCCTCACGTAACAATACAATGTAAGTTTGATAATCTTGATGTACCAGTCGGATTGACTTGGTCGCTCCATAAAGTGATATCTGTGTGTAATTTGATGAAAAATCCATGTTGTAACCTGTTTTTATTTTTGTACATTATTTTTGGAATACTAAAATACAATTATAACGTTACATTTGTAAAAGCGTTCAATTTCTAAATTTTATTTACAATGTATCAGACGAGACTTAGTCGTCCCAAATAGGAAGATGCATGTAAATGAATTCGCTAATAACCAAGTAATATGATTTTGCTTCAATTTTGAAATATATCAATGCTACTTACATAGATTTTAATTCAAATTAATGATGTTAATAATTATACACTGTACACATTATAATTGATGATTAATGATAATAATGCTTAAAAGTATACCTACCACAATTAATTAATTTCTATAGACAATATTTATACATTTTGTCTGCAAAAATGAATTGTGCATGATACATCAATTACAATAATGATTATTAGAACGTAAATGAAGAAATTTGGTTGACATTCAATTTAAATAAATTGTTTTTATTGATTGAGAACTTAAAAAAATGTTAATTGTTGCATTTATATATTTTAATTCGTCAAATATTTTTTTTTTTTAATAAAATTAGTCATGTCATTTGAATAAAAAGTTTTTGCAATTTTTTCTTAATGTTAATACACGTTTGCATAAACTTGCTTTAGTACTTTTTATCGAGAAATTTGTATAATGATTTTTTTCAAAACATTTACTTGACGAGTTATTGACAAATATGTATTTAATTTTTGTATCCCTATGTCATAATGGTAATTAGCAAAAAAACCACTTACTTTTATTGTTTACTACGATGAAGAACAACAAATATTCGTTGGGGCGACCTGGTCTAGGAACTTATAACAGTTTTGTGTGTCTTGGTAGTGCGAGGGTTAAAACATGGATTAAATCACTTATTGCATTAAGACACCACAGAATGATATGCGAAAAAAGTACCCAAAAAAGCTGAGAATTTTACTTACAAGGTCATATTAAGTTTCAAGTATTCCGGTAACGCGATTAAAAGAAATTAAGAAGTAAACCAACAATAGAAGCTAATTTTTAAATCTAAAAATATTACGAGCCTTTTTTTAGGAATATTATTATATTATAAAAAATTCCCAACGAAATCGGTGATGCACGCATTATATAGTTTAAAAGTAATAAAAATCCTCATGATAGAAATGATTCGTTAAGTCAAACTCTGTTTGATATACTTTCTTTAACTATACACACGTATACATAAATATATTTGTATAATTTTTCATTTCAGTGTAAAAAATGGAAGTCAGGCATGTTCATAACGTAAAACGTTTTGATTTTAATGATCTGGAATATGTCTGACAACAATTTGTACAATTCCTGTTTGAAAACCATCCAACTATCAGAATAGTAAGAACAACAAATTATTTATATAACAGTTCACGCAGTGTAATGTTGGACTGTCTTTTCTACATTGTCATTTAATCACTTTATATTTTTTTTGTAATTTGCACATGAACATATTGTTTAGCAGCATAGAAAAATAATTTAAATTTACACGTATTGCAAATTTCAGTGTAACAAAGTTTTACTATAAATAGTTTCAATATGAAAGTATTTTTATGAAATACTAAATTTGTGAAATGTATAAAATTAGTATTTTCATGTATGTTGTGATTTGTTTATATTTCGTGTAACTAATTATGTGAAATTTTTTTCCACATCAATACCTTTGGTTCAAAACTCGCGAACACGTAAATAACATGATGCAATTGTCAATACTTTTTGCTGCACTCATAAATGGCAAGTTATATAATGTGTAAAATATCGAAAGTAGTTCTATATTGTCATACTTGATTAAAATTTTAATATGCCAAGCGACAAGTTTATTTCATAATTTGTAATTGAAATACCAAATAAATAATGGTCTAATGTGCATTTACTAATTTGACACGTGAAAAATTGTAAACGAAATAAATATTGTAAAATTTTTATTCGAAATTGTATTTATAATTTTTTCAATAATATAATTTATAACTGAAATTGTTTATTATAAAATATTTCATATATTTTAACGATATTCTATTTTGTTTCAAATGTTTTACAACTCAGAAGAAATGTCAAACAAACTGTCAATCTGACATTTACAATTAACATAACAGAAAAACCGAAAATGAAGTTACGAGTTTATCTCAAAAAATTGGGTAAGATTGTCACTGTGTCGAAAGATGATATCGACGGATTTGACTGGGCCAGATACAGTGGCATGGATAAGGAAGTCCGTGAAAAAAAACCTTACCACATCACATATCGGAACATGCGTTACGTTGGATTGGTTTTAGAACGCGGTATGACGATACATTGTAATAAATTTAATTTCTATTGTATAAGTTGAAAATAGTTTAATATTTTTTGTAATGTAATCGCACTTTTAACTTGATCAAGGTTATGAGCAAACGTCAGTAAATGTAAATATTAAATGGAAATAAATTTTTTTTCTTTGGTATCGTGCTATAAAAGAGATTGTTTTATTATTTCTTCATTACACCAATAATGTAATCAAACATCCAAAAAGAATAAAAAATTCATTGATAATGTTATTAAATATTCTATGATAAAGTAGATAATATATATCTAATCCATTCTTAATTTTTGTGATTCTAGTCAACTTGGTTTAAAGGTTATATTATAAACTTTAAACTTTTTCTAGTGTTTATAAGTGCTAAAATAGTATATTTATCAAAAAGGGAGGTCAATTCGCTTGAGGAAAAAATTTCGCGTCGACCTCCCGTGTTTGATATTATATTTTTTGTACCCCGTGGGAGCGAGGAATTTCGTCCATGAAAGCGAAGAGTTCTTCGCTCCCGCTGGTACGAAAAATTGATTTATTTTTAATTCATTTATTGATAATAGTTAAAAATATAAGAACAAATTTTTATAATAATTTTCCCGAAAATGACAATTGTGTCCCTCGAGTGACTGAAACAAAATCGGATTTTCAGTTTCAATTGAAAAAAAAAAAAATACTATTTATAACATGGATAGTACATTTAATGAATGTAACAAAAATTCTGAAACTTAAGAAAGGTGCAACTTGAAATAAAAATATAAAAAAGTATTAGATAATTTCATAAAGATTAAAATTTTTTTTTATTTTAAAAATGCTTGTTTGAAATTAGTTATTTAATGTTGTTACACAATTTATGTCATTGTTACAATAACAAACTCTGACATTGATATCATCCCACTTACAAAGTTGTCAAATGTCAGCGAATATCCGTGATACTTCGAAACTATATAGCCATGTCCATTAGATGAAGCCTTGTTCATTCGGAACTCAAAGACTCGCGTGGTGTGTCTGAGTCATCCCATGACAAAAACAGTGTTATATTAAATCCGTAATAATGAATGGCAGAGAAAAAAAATCATAACTACTAATTATACTTCTTTGATCCATTAATCAAATATTGATATAATACCAAATCACATAATTCTTATACATGTTATAATTCATAGAATCAAACGAAGAAGTAAACCCAGAAAACACTTCTACTCCCGTGAGGGCGAAACGAACCATTATTCCAAGACTGAATGATTCAGTATATTTGAATGAAAATAAGGAAGATGTAGTTGACGAAACAATCGTGACAATGAAAAAAAGCAAGGTAAAACAATCTAAACACGAATAAAAATTTTAGAAATTTATTGTCAGTATAAATAGCTATACAATAACAGGTAGTTTCAGGTTATTTAAAATATATTTGAAATGATGTAAATAGTAACAAAATTCAATTAAAAAAAAGTTGAAGCATATTTTTTAATTCTAATCTAAGTTGTTGTATTATCGGTATGTAAAATTGAAATTTGAAAATATTATATTATAAATAATGATTCGTATACATGCTATAAAGTAAGCGAATGAGAATATTTTAACAAAAATATTTTTGTGAATTCCAACAAATACATATTTTTAACTGAAAATATAATTACTGAAACCAATCATAAGTTAGAAACAAATAGGTTAAAAAAATGAGTACATTAATTTGTTACATTATATTTTATGAATCGTACATAAAACTTGTTGTGTAAGCTTTGTATAAAATAATAAATCATATAGTTTATATTTAGCCGATGTAAAAATGTTCGTGCCACAGGCATAATAAGTATAAGCGCCAAATTTTAATTGTAAATTCGTATTTACATTTACAAAATGTACAGTGAAACATGTAGAATTTTTATCTAAAAACTAGAGGAGTTATTTCGATAATTTGTTGATAGCAGTAGCTTAATATAGAAAAAAAATTATTTGCAGGACAAAAAAAGAAAATGCAAGAATGCTCGCCAAACTGAAGCAGTTGCCATCGTTGAAAAATACAAAAGCCAGTTGATATCGTTGGAAGACGACAGTATTCCAACCGAGGCGAGTGACAGATATATACCTAAATTGAGCGTAAACAAATAGTTGTATCATACTTTAAAAGCGATAATTGAAGTAATGTTCTTATTGACAAATTATCTTTTCCTCAAAATTATAACCCGTAAAAACTCCATTTTTATTACAGAATAAATAAATTTTTTGTATTCTAATCAGTAACTGTAATAATAACTATGCAAATGTTAATTGTATGATTAGACAGTATGAGAACAATTAGATGATATAATTTTTGGTTATTATCAAATATACTCGTGTTTTGAGTTGTTGGCAATTTCAGTGAGGGATTAAGACAGTCAAAATTAGAATCGAAATTAGTGCAACAAAATTCCAAGCCGAAAAGTGGAATTTTTCGTATAAAAACTTAACAAACATTGTTGCCCAATCAGGAATCTTCTTGACGAAAGCTAAAAATTTACAGTTTACGATTATTTAGCTAGAAATAAAAAAAATTTAAAATATCATGCACTGAGGTGTTTTTTCTAGACTCGGAATATACCAAAATTATAAATGTTATTTACCAGAAACTGTTATAATGAAATAAGTTAAACAGACAGGTTTCACAATAAATTCACTAACAATATTTTATGTCTAAAATTGTATTTCACGGTTTGTTTTGAACATATTTATCATCATTAAGTTACTTAAATGTTATTATTCAATGCATTACTTGTAAAACAATAATATCATTTTTCATTGCTCAGCCACGAAAATTCCTATTTTCATGGCAGTGTCCCCACGAAAAGTGGCCTTTCCGGGCTTTGCAATGAAAAATATAGTCTCGTGCTTGGAGGGAAATATACTATTAAATTAACCAAAAAAAATATAATGCTTAAAAAACGTTTGTTTATATTGTAGAAGAAGAAAAAGACAAATTCAGTAATGTTCTTTTTTCTTCGCAAGAAATCGTAAAATAGACAATCATCTCTGAAACAGTAGTAAAAAGTAGGTAAAAATAAGAAATTGTATTCCAAAATGAATCATACAGTTAGAATTGAATAAATAAATTATTAAACATTCATAAAATGTTATAAATAAGAATTAACATGTCTTACTCGACAAATTTTAACAAAAATTAATCGTGCTCGGCTAATACCGGCGGAATTCGAAGAAAAAGATTAACGTAATCATTTATTCCCATAACGATGTAAATAAACGATGAAATTGTTATTTTAATTTATTTTCCTAACAAAAAGAATATTTTTTATGTACCTAATTCGTGTGAAAAATAAAGTTTTTTAAATTATACCACCGACATTGAGCCAATATTTGCACGAGTAAGTGAGCTGTACTAATTTGAATAAATTTTTATGTTTTTAAATAATCCACTGTATTGGTTAATATTTAACCAAAATGATATTATCGCGGTTGACAAATCAGCATAAAAAATTATAAACGCATTTTACCAGATTATAAATTAATGTTCCTAAAGTTCGAATTCTATCTGAATAATTATGCACTCGTTGCGCAGGTTTCGAGATCAAAGAAGAAGAATTTTAAGAACAAATCAAGTCAATTGGAACAAGTGCAACATGAAGAAGACAAACAAAACAGTACTCGTATAAAAGTAAGAAGAAATAACAATCATATGCCTTCAAACGACATGATATTATTAAAATTAGTGTACAATTAAAAGTAGTGATTATTTTTCATTCACTGACCACTGTGTTGGTACAATAGTTTTTTATTGTAGCTTGAATTAAGGTTAGTAACCCGATTATTTAAACAAGCTGGTTTCACAATCAATTCATTGACAATATATAATGTCTAATATTTTTTGTTGACTTATATCTTTTTTTAAAATTTTTCTGAAATTCAAAGTTATATATTGTTCATTTTGCTAAATTCAAGACAATGAGAACGTTAATTAAAAAGAGGCATGTCGTGGTTAACGATCAATTGGCAAGACTAGGATGTTGGTTGGTGAAGTTTGTTTATTTCACGCCAACGATTCAACCAAATACTCGTCCTCGTTAGGAAATTTGATTCATTAACGATGAAAATGTTCTTTCGTATTGTTACTGCTATACATTTAATGATGTACGAAGAATTTGATATTTGCTAACAGAAAACAGTTTCTTTCATATTTAATTGCATTCTACAAACACCATATATTTTTTACATCATTAAATCTAATGCAATAACAACAATAATCAACAATATCAATTTTACTATATTTTATTTAATTTTCCTGACGAGGACCAGAAAATTGTCGAACCGTTTATTCATTAAAGGAATGTCGCCAACCAGCATTCTACTGAATTCAATTGGTCGTTAACGACAACATATATGAACAAGTGCCGAAACAACACATGAACACAAAACTTGCATTATTGTTAAGATAAGAATATGGTAATTTAAGAAATATATTAAACGGACGATTTTTATCATTCAACATAAAAATGAAAAGTAAATGAGAAATTAGTTTACTACATAATTTTATTGACCGGAGTAATTTGAGCATATGTACCAGAACAAAAATTTACGTAAATACAATTCTTTGACGCACTGCATAGATTGCAATAATATCATTTTATATTAACCAAAAGATAATGGATAAAATACGTATGTAAAAATTACAGAAGAAGAATAAGGAAAAGAAGCGGACCGAAGAGTATAATGTTGACAAAGCAGCGTCAACTGAAGATGATATTGAATGTTTGTCATCAAGAGCTCTGAAAGAATTCAAGGTGATGAAATTAAAATAATTGTTATCAACAGCAATAAGCATGAATAGCACAAAAGCAAGTACTATTAATAAGAAAAGAAAAAACATTTCCTCTGCAACAAGTTTAATTAAAAATATGGAAATAATATATTTTTACTTATCGCTCTTGTTTAAAGCTGAAGCCACATGGAAGGAATTGAGAGATTTATTAAATAAATTTTGTATATATTTATTAAAAATATGAGCATAATTGAATTGAGAGTAAGATTCGTTGATAATAATTATTCGCACGCGTTTCGACTGCAACCGCAAAACATCGGTAATTTTCGGATGTAGTCGAATACTTTCGGAAGTGATCATTTTTTATTTACGCGAAAATGCGATAAAGAATCGATCAATTCCGAAAGCATTGAGAAAAGTCCGAAAAATTAAGAAATACTGTTAAAACATGTTTTCTCTTATTTTTCATTCAATATCGTATGCCATCTTCTGGATGTTAAGTGATTTATTTAATTATAAAATGAAAAAGAAATTTTTTTTACAGCAATGAATAATTTGTGTAAAAATGAGTTGCTCTAAGATTCCTTGATAAACTAATGTCCGTGTTTCGAATGCAATGGCATAAAATGCGTAGTTTTGGGATGTACATTCTGATATAATCACAAGTGGTGATATTTTCATTTTTAAAAATATGAAAGTAAAAGATTATTTCTGAAAACATTGAAAAAATTCCGAAACAATCTGAAATTTTAATTCGTAATGAATTTTTCAGTTACAAATAAAACGCTTTATTCAGCATTCGGAACGTGTCGTAAGGGAGTTGACTTGTTATAGTCGACAAATTTAACGAAAATTTAAATTGCTATACTCATACTGGCCACATTTTTAAGGAAAAGATTAACGTATACAGCAGGATGCCATTGAAAAATTAAAAATAATAGAAATCAACATATAATGTACAAAAACTAAGATTAAACTGACAATTCAAGGAGAAGTTTACAGACAACATCGTTTGTTTACACAAAGATGCATTGAAACGATGAAATTGTTATTTTAATTTGTTTTCTTGAATGTCAAACTTACATTTATTATGCAACTTATTTGTGTAAAAATTAAAGTTTTTTAAACTATGCCACCTACATTGAGCCAATATTTTCATGACTACGTGAGCTGTAATCATTTGAATAATTTTTTTTTATCTATCGACTGCTTTGGTTAATATTTAACAAAAATGATATTATCGCGGTCGACTTATCAGCATAAAAAATGATAAACGCATTTTATCAGATTATGAACTAATGTTCCTAAATTCTATCTGAATCATTATGCACTGGTTGCGCAGGTTTCGAGATCAAAAAAGAAGAATTCTAAAAACAAATCAAGTCCATTGGAACCAGTGCAACATGGAGAAGACAAACAAGACAGTCCTCGTAAAGAAGTAAAAAGAAATAAAAATCATATGCCTTCAAACGACAAGATATTATTAAAATTAGTGTACAATTAAAAGTGACGTTTTTTTGAATCTTTCTAAAATTCAAAGTTATATATTTTTCATTCTACTAAATTCAATACAATGAAAAACGTAAATTAAAACAGGTATGTCGTGGTTAACGACCAATTGGCAAGACTAGGATGTTGGTTGGTGAAGTTTGTTTATATAAATTAATTATAATTTATTTAATTTTTCTGACGAGGACCAGAAAGTAGTCGAACCGTTGATTCAATAAACGAATTTCGCCAATCAGCATTCTACTCAATTCAGTTGGTCGTTAACCACAACATAATATGAACAAGTGCCGAAAAAAACACATGAAAACAAAACTTGCATTATGCTTAATATAAGAATATGGTAATTTAAGAAATGTTTTAAACGGACGATATTTATCATTCAACATAAAATTGAAAACAAGATGAGAAATTTGTTTATTACTCAATTTTATTATGCGAAGGCATTTGACCATATATATAAGAACAAGTTTACGTAAATACAATTTTTTGACGCGCTGCATAGGTTGCAATAATATCTTTTTATATTAACAAAATGAGAACGGATAAAATACGTCTGTAAAAATTACAGAAGAAGAATAAGGAAAAGCAGCAGACCGAAGAGTCTACTGTTTACGAAGCAGCGTCAACTGAGAATGATATTGAACGTTCGTCATCAAGAGCTCTCAAAGAATTCAAGGTGATAAAATTAAAATAATTGTTATCAACAGCAATAAGCATGAATAGCACAAAAGCAAGTACCATTAATAAGAAAAGAAAAAACATTTCCTCTGCAACAAGTTTAATTAAAAATATGGAAATAATATTTTTTTACTTATTGCTCTTGTTTATAGCTGAAGCCACTTGGAAGGAATTGAGAGATTTATTTAAATATTTTATATATATTTATGAATAATTTTTGCGCAATTGAATCGACAGTAAGATTCGTTGATAATCATTAGCCCGCGTTTCGACTGCAATCGCAAAAAATCTGTAATTTTCGGATCTAGTCGAATACTTTCGAAAGTGATCTTTTCTTATCTACGCGAATATTAGGTAAAAAATCAATTCATTCCAAAAGCATTGTGAAAAATTAACAAATTTCGTTTAATAATGAAATGTAGTAATGGATGTGGCGATCAGTTTTCATCCACTATCCATTTTGTTTGTTTAATATTTATTGAGGGTATTGAATGAAGGCTAGTTACCCAGTCAATAAAACACTAAGTTTAATTGAAAATGTAGAAATAAATTATTTTTACTTATTTGTCTTGTTTATACCTTAAGCGACTTGAAAGGAATTAAGAGATGTATTAAAAATTTTATTTAAAATTTTTTGTTTATATTAATGAATACTTTTGTGTAATTGAATTGAAAGTAAGACGGTTGATAATCATCAATCGTACAAAATCTTTAGTTTTGGGATGTATAGTCAAATATATTTGGAAATGATAATATTTTCTTATTTACAGGATTCGAGACCAAAGAAACAGAAATTTAAGAACAATTCAAGTCCGTTGAAACCAGTGCAAAGTGGAAAAGACGTGCAAGAGAGTCCCCCCGAAAATGTAAAAAGAAATAAAAATCATATTTCTTCAAATGACGTAATTTTGAATGACGCAATCAACTCATGGGCAATATTTCATGTCTAAAATTGTTAAATTATGTTTACCGTATGCTATATGGAAGTTATTAATATGGTTCAAAAAATTTTCAAAATCAATTTTAGTGCCTAGTTGAAAAAACCGTTAAAAAATTGAGCAATTTATTGTTTTTCGTTTTTATTTTTATGTCAATAAATAAGGTTTCTTTATATGGATTGAGCTATTTAAAATTCATTTAGAAATTTTTGTAAGCGATTGGGTTGCATTCGGTAAATGTAAGTAGATTTCGGATGTTGTCGGATATAATCGGAAACCCTCATATTTTTTCGGGAAAATTCGTAAACTAGTCTATCATTTCCGAAAGCATTTTATAAAGTCCGAAATAAAATCAGAAGTTATATTTCATAATGAAACGTTCAGTAAAAATTGATATGCTTTATTGATCGTTCTAAACATTTTGTAAGTGAATGTTAATTTAACAAATTTTAACAGAAACTTTGATTGCATGCTAATACGGGCAGAGCTTGATGACAGTTCGAAATAAATGATCTTGAATGTTGAAAAAAGACTTGTTTAAAATCATTCTAAGTCTTTGTGCGCTGATTGTAGAATTCGAGAGCAATGGAAAAGGAATTAAAGTCTAAGGACAAATCAAGTACGTCAAAACCGGTGCAGTTTGGAGAAGACGAACATGACGGTGCTGTTAAAGCAGTAAGAAATGAAAACATATGTTTCGGATAACGTAATATAAGTAAAATTAGTGTAGAATTGAAAGTGGCGATCATTTTTCATTCACTGCCCAATATGTTGATGTAATAATCGTTAACTTTTTAAGTATATTTGCCATTATTAGTTCACTTTGAATTGATAATTTAGTGAGGGACTTACCGTAAAGTAGTACCATTTTGTATTTAAAACGACGCAAAATTAATGAACAATAATAAATTACAGAAAAATAAACCAGTCATGAAGCCTAGCCGAAAGTTTGCTTTCGACGAAGCAGTGGCAAGTACCAGCAGAAATGATATTGCAACGTCAAAAACATGTGTGGTAATTGAAATAACTAATTTAAAAATGTATATTAATCAAAAAAATTATAACGAAAAACTAGTTGTCCATTGTTTTTTTTGTATGGTCGAGAATCGGACTTGAATTGTTTGCAGTCACTTAAGATTCGTTGAGATACATCCCTACGCACTTTGGCTATGTATGTTTTAAAATTTAAAATATTTCGGGTACGGTTGAATATGCTCAGAAGCGTTTCTCTTATTTACTTTGCAAAAAGTCTGAAACGAGTCGATTATGTCCGATATAATTCGGAAAATTCCGAAAACTTTCAAATTTCTTATGTATTTAAAAACATTTAATTCAAAGTAGTTTTGGTGCAATTATGGTGCGTGATAATATTTTAAGAGATGATTTATCATTGAACATATTGTAACGGAAATTACAATTGTTGTAACAAAACAGGAACTTTTTTAAGTTGAATTGTTATTAGTACGGAAAGCTTACGTGATAACAGGAAAATGTAGTCGGACAGGAACTTAACAGAATATGATATCTTTGCCCGGTAATGTTGACTTTTAAATATGGCCCCCTCGGCAGTAATATACTATTTTGAAATACTAACCACTATACTGCAAAAAATGTAATAGAGGCTTTTGAATCATTTAATTGGTAAAATTTCTTCATTGTAAAAGGGCCTGTGAAAACGTTTTTCATATTTAATCAATATGGTAGGCCATCTTAAACTGGGCACATGTCGTTCAATTATTACTAATATATTTGACACATTTATTAAAAATTATTTGTCCAACAAATAACATTTCTGACATTTTACTTATTATTCATCAAGATGTATCAAGATCTCGTAGATACTTTAAAACTTTATTTTATAAAAAAAAATTGTACGTTTATAAAAAAGATTAAAAGTTGACTGCAAATTGTCCGAATGAACATTTTTGATCGTTAAAATTTGTATGGCTTACAAACAAAATATGAAATCCTTTTCTTACAAATTTATTTCGTAGGATTACATGTCAATCTCGTAAAGCAAAAATACAAAATGAATTATCTTGTAATACTTCGATGCCTCTTACGAATAAGGTAATAGCTTTAAAAATTATAGAAAATGAATATATCTTTACAAATGGTGGAATGAGGTAATATCTTAATAAATGATTAAAAAGGTAATATCTTAAAGTTTCGTAGAAAAAGGATAATATATTAATAAGTGACGAAAAAGTTAACACCTTCTGAAGATATTACCTTTGTTGTAATTTTCAAGATGTTACCCTTTTCGTAAGACGCATCGATTTTATCATCCGTTGAAAATTACTTATACAAATTTATTTTTAGTTCGTCTTAGAATAAGTTGATTTAAAAGCCTTTAATTTTTGTTTTCACTTAATTAGGTTTCCGATTATGATTCGAGTGATTCGAGACAGACACGAGATGAAGGTATTGAGAATGAATTATCATCGGTTATGTTAATGTTAAAAAATTGCCAGAAAAAAATTGACCTTTTGGAGAAGAAATATGCGAGAGGAAAAGACTTGCCAACGAAAACGGAACGAAAAAAACCAAGTAACGAAGACAAAGATGCTTCAAACTCATCATCATCGAAAGGTGAAAATATTTTATTTGATAATCAAAAATATATTATATATTTATTTATATGCAATATTTTCCTAATATTGAGTTCATTAGTGTTCAATTTTATCAAACTGAACGTCATTTAAAATAAATTAATATGTGTATTAAACTGAAGGAGTTTCCTAAAGTTGTTTAAGATAAACTCCGAAAAAGTGTTAAAATGATCGAAATCTGAGTTTTTCGTATTCTTTGGAAATGTAACACAGCAATTCAGAATTTTTCTTACTATTTTCAAATTATTATTTTAAAAAAGCTGGCCTGCTGTTGCACCAAAGGTTATTTAATTTTCTCGGACTTCCTTGCTTTTTTATACATTTTTTGTTTAACATTTAAAATAATTTTGAAAAGTCCCACTTTACTTTACTATTTTGTGAATATCATAAATATCAAAGTTTTCAATATATTTGAAAAAATAAGCACGATAGTTAATATTAAACATTCAATTTTTTCTCAATTTTTCCAATTTTCTTCAACTTATTTCGTACAATAACGTCAAATGATAAGGGAATAATTTAATTAAAATAATGGTTTGATGCAGATTACGATTGCTCGAACGCAGAGGAAAAACTAGGATCTGTTAAAAATGGAATGGTCTATATTGGTGACGGGTATCGTGTACAGTTGAATATTTACGAAGAAACAAGAAATTTGAAGGAACCGTCCAAAGTAGTAACAACTGCGTCTAGGATGTTGTGGGGGGACAAAACACTAGCCGAAAGATGCGTAAAAAAGAGCAAGAGAGTGAATAAGAAAGTACTGTCGCCCGACAAGAAAGCGATCGTGAGCAGATTAACAGAAGCGTACCTGCAAAGAAAAGGTTACCCGCCTCTATTGAGACATGAGCAAATGGAAAAAATTAATTCTTATTTCGGAAGAGCAATTGATGCCGCTACGAAAGCAGTGTGTCCAAAAAAGAAGAAGAAGCAAATGAAGCTGGATTCTGATAAAGATTCTGTCACGATGACACTGCGTCAGATGATTAAACTCTCATTTAAAAAAAAAAGTTACATTTAACATTCGCGAATCTTATGGTGTCCACTTATTTCGTATTCGCCTTCTGTTTAGTAGTTATAAAACACTTGTAATCAAAACAATCTGTTTCATGTTATAATATTCTCGCAATTAAAATAATCTGTGTTATGGTATGAATCGTTTGCAACTAAAACATTTGTAATAAGAAATCATTTGTAAAAATATGTAAACAATTGCGTTTATTAAAAATTTATATAAAAGAAATGAATAAAATAATACTTACCTTCTACCATGAATACATGTTTTCACTTATTCACATTGCACGTACTTTGTAATACTTATATTTATATATATGTATACTTACACTTTTAAAGTTATCAGACCGTCTGCCAATAGCGATAGTGCTGGTAAATTGAAAAGTTGTAAGACGTCAGCCATTAGCGATAGTACTGCAACTCAAAAAGTTATCACACCGTCTGCCAATAGCGATAGTGCTGGTAAATTGAAAAATTGTAAAACGTCAGCCATTAGCGACAGTTCTGCAAATCAGAAAGTTGCCATGTCATCGAGTACCAACAATAGATGTGAAATTTCAGCTATTAGCGCTAATAATGGAAGACAGAAAGGTGTCAGACTATCTACTGACAACAGTACTGTCAATATTTATAAAAGACTAATAACCGAAACATCTCCCATTAACAATGAGTCTGATGAAACGAATTATAGGCAAACTAATATAGGCGATAAATTTACTGATATGAAAATTAATGCAACTTTGGATATTACTGATTCCGCTATGGATAATGCATGCATAAAAAATGACAACAATGTAGTTTCGAATACGTTCTTCAACAACGAAACAGAAACTGAGATAAAAATGCGTGATGTAAAAAATAATATGTCACCAATCAAAAACTTTCCTTCGAATCTTCAAGGACATGAGAATAATATTTTATCTTATATAACGCTTAGTGACACTTCTGTGGATTTTGCGGAAAATAACCAACGAATGTATGAACAAGGAATTGAATTACTTGATCAAGAAGATTTGAACATGGTTTTAGATGGACGCAAGTTAAATGATAAACATATTCAAAAATTTAATCACATACTTAAAAAAATTTCTCATTACAAGCCACGTGGAACATATCTTATAGAAACACCGTGGCGAATTAATCCAGTAAATATAAACGATAAACATATAGAAATCTTATTTACTTCAAATATGGGAGGACACTGGGTTTGTACTTACTATGACGGTGATGATATATTTATTTACGATTCTTTAAACTCAAGACATTTGGATGAACAACATGTGATTTACTTGCAACATTTATATCCATTTTATCCTATTAATAGAAATACAATTAAATTTCCACTCGTTCAAAATCAATTAAATGGTTTAGACTGCGGAGTTTATGCAATTACATTTGCAACATCCTTATATTTTAATACATCTCCATCTAATGTGGATTACAATAGGTCTTTATTACGTTTACATTTGCATAAAATATTTTCAACGCACATTTTAGAACATTTTCCTGTCACAAATTCATGTTCATTAAATAATACGTTTGGAAGTAAAAACAATAATAAGAACTTCAGCTATGAAGTATGTCATAAAAATAATAATCAACAATTATTAAAACGAACATCTCTGGGAATTCATAGTAATAATGAACTTTCTCAATGCAAACGGACAAAAAAAATTCTGAGGAAAACTCTGTAAGCAAAATGGAAATTCATGGTACAATAATTCATAAAAATGATAATACTTTAAAACGTAAATTGCATGATACGGAGGATAATGTGGATGATTATGGATTTGAACGAATTAAAAACGGATCAAAAATGATCAAAATTGATAGCAACAATACTGCAACGACATCTACCATCATAGAAAAGACAGAAATTTCTAAACAAAAAGACCGAGAACGAGCAAAAATATATTATGGAAAAAATAAAGAACAAATTTGTGAAAAAAAACGTACTCAGTATAATAACGATAAATTGAATCGTGCCTCTACATTAACAGAAAGCAATGAAAGTAAAAATAATTACATAAAATTGCAAAAAAAAGAAGAATATATATATAACGTTACAAATGTTCTTGAAAATAAATCTAAAGAAGAAAATCGTTTAGAAGCTGAAATGCTTATGAAATGGTGTCTACACGCTAGAGACAATATTATAAATAAATTAAGGCAGGTTCTACATTTAATAAAAACCAAATGCGAAGTCTCCGTATCACGATTCGAAAGCTTTTCATTTGATTATCTTAGTGATGGTGGAATCACAGCGATATGTGGGCAATCCATGCATTCGTCTTCATCAGAAGCATATTATTATGAAGCGACATATAATATGTTAAATTCATCTTTTCCGTCCATTATTATGGACTCAAAAGGGCGAAGTATAAATGTGTTACCTTTAATAGAATCTCAATCTAAAATAAAATGGAAGTGTTCTTCATTGTGTAAAGTAATAAATGAAAATGTATTAAAAAACGTTATAACAATTTATAAAAACATTATGGGTTGTACATTGCTTCAAGCTTTTACATATATTGACCAATTTTCATTGTGTACTAACAAGTACACAGACTCTAAACTTGGGCATTCATTGGATTGTTATTTAGATTATGAAACGTGCAAATCAAAACTTTTATGTTTGCAAATTTTGTCTCCTCATTTTCCTGAAATCCGGAATATGAAAAGTTTAATTTATAAGTTTATGAGAGTGAAAAATAATTTAAATGAAATCGATTTAGCTATTAATAACGTCGATATTAAAATGATTAAACAAATAGCTTCGGATGCAAAAAAAATGTGATAATCTATCCATTTACCGAGAACACAATTTCATTAATTGAAGATGATATAATATTTACATATAAACGTGCATTTAAGGCTCTAAAGAAAAGATCACTTGATACTCCTAATAATCCTTGTCTCTCGTGTGAAAAATTGTGTTTCAAAAGAGAAGTGACGACTTTCGAAATTATAGAAAGTAATAAGTTTGATAGTCAACAATTATGGAGTGACTTAATGAATTTTTATGCTGACCAAGTTGGTTCTCTCTTGTATATATGTCACTTTTGTTACAACAAATTACGCAAAAATATTATGCCTTCTACATGCATTTTAAATAACATGGAAACAAGAAGTGTTCCTCGGGCAGTTGAAATATTGAACGTATCTGAAAAAATGCTTATTCAACGAGTAAAGCCTTGTCAAGTTGTTACACGAACCAAAACTGTTTCGAAGAAAAAAATGCCATATAAACATAATGTATCAAAGGTAATAGGTAGAACATTTCATCTTCCATTGCCGCTAGAAGAAACGTTCAAAAAAGTGTGCCCTCCAACTGCACCTATCAATCCAAATAATTAACTTTACATTCTAGTCCGCGGAATCCCAACTAAAGCAAAAGTTGTTTGGGAAAGTCTAGTTGATGTGAATAAAGTTTATAATTCTTTATTATGGTTAAAAGAAAATAACAGGTTTTATTCTGAAATACAGTTACCTAAAAATCCAGAAAATTTATTGAATATAGATTTGCCTGATGTTCAGTTTCAAGATGAAACAAACGATGAGGAAAATGACATTCGCGCAGATACGAAAAATAATGTAATAAATGATAAAGAATGTAAATCTAAAGAAAATATAAAAAATAACGATAATAAGAAGCATGCGAAAGATTTAAATGAAAAGCGCGATGCAATTCTAACATTAATGTCTCAGTCTGATGCATACTACGATCAATTTACTATTCACCCTATGCACGAGAAGAAAACTAAAACTTCTGATACAGCATTATACCAGATGCTCAAAATACATGATAATCCATTAGATAATCGTACTAAAGATTTAGACTTGAAATGTTTTCCGGATTTATATCCATACGGAAAGTATGGTCAAAATGAAGACCGAGAAACTAAAATAACTGATTTCAATTTCATTAAACGCCAATTATTATCTAAGCATCCTCAGTTTCGTACAAATATACAATATTTGTTCTTTTTACTGAATGACCATAATCATCGGCAATTGAGCGCAGGTATTTTTTCGAAATTAAATATTACAAATCCGCGTGAAAAATATACCGCAGCAACTTATTTAGCAAAGTTGTCTAATCTTGAACTTGAATCTAATTTAAACACTATATTTGCAAAATTAAGAAATACTTCGCAATACTGGAAGAAGCCAAAGAATGATCTGCTATGTATGATTCGTTACTACGGAACTCCAACATGGTTTCTCACTCTTAGTCCTAGTGAATTCGAATGGGAAGATTTATTATTGTATTTACGTTCTGTTAATGGTCCTTCAGCTGCAAAAAAAAGTTTGAATGAATTAATTGCACTCGACCCGGTATCAACCTCAAGGTATATCGATAACATATTTCGAGGAATGCTGGATTTTATGTGTTCGCCGGATAACCCAATTGGAGAAATTGAGCATTATTTTTGGCGTCGAGAATATCAAACCCGAGGTACACAACACTTTCACTTACTTATATGGATTAAGAATGCTCCAGTTATTGGGATTTCATCGAATGAAGAAGTAATGTCATTTATCCAAAAGTATGTAACATGTAAAATACCACCAAAAAACCTGTCGCCAACATTGTATCATAATGTCGACAAATTTCAACGTCACTATCATAATGATTACTGCTTGCGACTTAAAAATTTTGCTGTGGGTCCGCGCCGAATATGTAGGTTTGGATTTCCCCGATTAGTCAAAGATAAGATGGAAATGAGGGATGTTGCTTTTTCCATTGCAGAGCGAAAAAAGTTGAAAACAAAATCTCGCTTATATGATTTGCCAAGGAAAGAAGAAGAAAAAAGTATAAACGACTACAATCCTGCAATTCTTACAGCTTGGAAAGGTAATATGGATATTCAATATATTGGAGAAAAGTCTAATTTCATTGTTAATTATGTTAATAAGTACGTTGTCAAACCTGAAAAAAGTAACGACATTGATACTTTTGACATCATTAATTCTACTAAATCGTTACCTAGTGCTCTATGGAATTTAGGAATGCGTATGTTAAATCACAGAGAATGTGGTGCTCTTGAAGCTGCTGATACACTTATTGGCAATTCGTTATATGGTACAGACAGCAATACTACAATTTGATGGTTAGATGTAAGTATGATAAGAAGTAGAAAATTAAAATCACGGCCAGTTATCGAATCACTTGATAAAGATTCTGAAGATATATTTTGTCCATCATTTATTGATACATATTATCCAAGTAGAGCATCAGAACTGGAGTCTATGAATTTGTATGACTTTGCTAGATGGTATGATACTACTCGAAGTAAACCTTTGAATAGTGAATACTATATAATCAATGAAAACTTATTTTTAAAAAAACGAAAGCGACCGTATTTGATTAATCATTATAGATTCAATGTTCATTTAGAACCGGAAAAATATTATTATGCTATGTTATTATTATTTAAACCATGGAGAGACGTGGCTAATCTCCAAGGTGATTCTAAAAATTATGAAACGGCATTTTTCTCCATTTACTCACAACTTGAAACGGCTAAAGAATACCATAAACTTCTTCAAGACATTCAAGACAAATTCGAAAATATGAAAAATGATGTTGAACAGCATATGGAAGAAGATAAAGAAGTCGAAGATCATCCAGATGATGATTTTGTTCCAATGAAGCTCGATGATGTCATGAAAGATTTCGCTGATGTAATTGATAAATGTAAAAACGTATGTATTGAAGATACGATTTCTAAATTTAACACCGATCAAAAACGTGTATTTGACAAAGCTAAAAATAAATTACAATCTGATAATGGTCCGTTACGTATGTATATTAGTGGGGATGGTGGTACTGGAAAAAGTTTTCTTATTGAAGGTATACAATGTTGGAATAAACAAATTTTAGGAAAAGATACAGCTGTTTCTGCCCCAACTGGTATAGCAGCATTTAATATAGATGGTTTAACAATACATAGATTATTTCAACTTCCTGTTGAACATGGAACTACAGCAAAATATTCTTCTCTTTCAGACGCAGCTTTAAAAATAATTCGTGATCAGTTGAAAAATGTTAATTTAATTATTATTGATGAAGTGTCTATGATATCAAATGTAACTTTAATGTATATACATTTAAGATTATCAGAAATTTTCAATACTGAAGACGATCCAGATGGATGGTTTGGAAAAAAACATATAATTTTATTCGGTGATTTATTACAACTTCCACCAGTACATGAGGAACCACCATTTTCGTGTCTCTCAAAGTCAAAATCTGAAAAACACATTGGATCAGTAGGTAGTATAGATCTATGGTCAAAATTCTCTTACGATGAACTTACTATAAACATGCGACAGCGTGGAGATTCTACATACTGCGACATGTTACGTAAAATTCGCATAGGACTTATTACAGATACAGATATTGCATTATTACAAAAACGTCAAATTACATTGAAGGGATCAGATCACGACGCACGATTACAGTATCTTTGTAATTATATTACAACATTGCCAAAAGATACAGTATGCTTGTTACCAACATGTGCTCAGTGCGATTCCCTTAATTTTGCTATGTTATCGCGTATAACTACTGAAGAAATAAAATTATACGCCAATGATGTAGCAGATTGTCCTATATCATTGAAAAAAAAGCTTTAAAATTATTAGAAAAGCACGAAGATGACACTTCTAGAACTGCTGGACTTGGAAGGGTTATAACAATTAAAATTGGAGCAAAGATAATGATTAGAAGAAATATTGATATTACTTTGGGTCTCATTAATGGTACTATTGCTACAATTAAATCTGTCAGACGAAGTTTTGATAATGCGAATCATATTGAAAAAATTAATATTGAATTGAATGATGGAACAGAGCATATTTTAGAACGCTGTAAAGTGAAATTCGAAGTGATGAATAATGCGTTCATTATAAGAGAACAATTTCCTATTATTTTAAGTTATGGAATGACAATTCATAAAAGTCAAGGTCTAAGTTTAAAAAATGCTTTAGTAGACGTCGGGAATTCTATTTTCAGTTGCGGTCAAACTTATGTTGCCCTTTCAAGAGTCACTTCGTTAGAAGGATTATATTTGATTAATTTTGATCCATGTTCTGTTAAAGCGAGTAGTGCAGCTATTATAGAATACAATCGATTGCGTCAAAAATATCGACCTGACTTATCTTCAATTGATTATGCCAATTCAAATTCGAATCGTAAAATATATGATATTCAATGGACTTTTCCTAGTAAATTTATTCAATGTCAAATCCCACAAGATAAAAATTCTGTAGGTAGTGCTGCATGGCCAGTGCGTGGTTTACCTAATTCTGATGGTGTTTCGTGTTATGCGAATTCTGTTTTACAGTGTATTTTACATTGTAATTTGATTAGGGAAAAACTAACTAACTTGACATCTAATCATGCAGTGAAGAACGTAGTTACTAAATACAATTCTAAAGATAGTTTGGATATTTACGCATTACGGAATTTCGTTCATGTCGATTTTACAGAACGTAGGCAACAAGATGCTGCTGAATTCCTTTTAGGTTTTTGTAATAAAATTGATAATTTAAATAGTATCGTGCAACTCAATTTATCCTTTAGACGGCAGTGCCGTACTTGTAATTACAACACTGTTAACAACAACAGTCTAGAAAACATTTTATACATCGCTGTGCCAGAAAAAGAAAAAAATGTGACATATGATCTCCAAAGTTTACTTGATTTTAATAGAGGACATTGGATTGATTCTGGGGCTGAATGTCTTGAATGTAGATCCGGTACTTATTTAGAGAAATTTGAAATAACAAGAACTAGTAATATTTTGATATTAGTGCTGAAATTATTCGAAGTGAGAAACAATGTTTGTGAAAAAATTCATCACGTTAATATAAAAGCAGTACCAAACACTCAGCTCAAAATAAACAATAATAGATACAAAGTAATCAGTACAATTTTCCATATCGGAAATAGTATGCACAGCGGTCATTATACGTGTATGTTAAGGGCGGAAAAATCTAAATGGATTCTTGCTGACGATAATACAATTCAGGAAAAAACATGGCCTAGAAACTCTAAAAATGCGTATATATTTATATTACAAAAAGTCAATTAAATAAAGACACTTTGGAATGCAAACTCAATACTATAAAAAACATAACAAATTTATTTATTATTATATTTTTATTCAAATATTAAAACGTTAAAAGACATAAAAGACATACGCCCATACATTCGGAGTTCTACAAAGAAAAAATTAAAGCAAAAATATACAATTATTGATGCTAATGTATAACTCAGATCAATGACATTTCATTATATGCACAAAAATTAAAAATAAGCACAAAACAAAAATGTCTACAAGTAAAGGCGTATAACATCGCATGCGAAAGATGGCCCAGAAAATCGAAAAATGCAATTCTTTGTATTACAAAAAATTACTTAGTTTTAATAAAGATCATGTGAATATTCAAAAAATATAAATATAATAAATACATTTTTAAATAAAAATAATACAAGAAGAGGATCTACTTATGGGGAGACGATAAAATTTATTACATGGAAGCGTCTCACAGAAATGGGCGAAGGGTGGAGCCCATTTTAAATATCAAGTAAAATTTCATTGATTTTTGAATGACTGAATACAATGCTCAAAGAATAAGTAAAATCACGTCTCAAACAAAAAATATGTAAAAATTTAATTTACAATTTGTAAATGTTGGATTACAATTTTAAAGACTGGGTGTATAATGAATTGGAAAATGCAATGAAAGAGCAAGAGATGATTTCAAATCCTGAAAACAGTTGTTATGTTGTTGTTATTATACTGTTATATTATGTTATTATGACACTGTTTTTATTAATGAATAAAAATCAATCTAATTTCACATAGAATGGAATAAAAAGTTATTTATGAAAAAAAGTAATAACAAATAATGGGCCAAAAAATTACCTTTCAAAGCTAAAAAAAACGACGAGCCAAGGTATGAGTCGCATTTCTTGCCCCGTAACCTTTGATTTTAAATGTTTTTAAAAGGTAATCTATGAAAAACACGTGAAATCATGTAATAAGCCAACACTTTGCGCTTTGCCCCTAAAACTCTCTTTCAAAACTAAATCTATAAAAAGTCAACTTTGAAAAAGATGTGAAATCATGTAATAAGCCAACCCTTTGCGCTTTGCCCCTAAAACTCTGTTTTTAAACTGTAACTGTATAAAATTATTAATACTGTTTTTATTTAATGAATAAAATACATACACTCTTATTTTAAATAAAATTGAATAATATATGTTATCCTTGAAAAATATGTGATATCAAGTAATGACCCAAAAAATTACCTTTCAAAGGTAAAAAAACGACGAGCCAAGGTGTGTGTCCTTTTGCTTGTTGAAAAAACTTTGTTTCTTAATGTTTCTAAAAAGTACTACTTGAAAAAGATGTGAAATCATGTAATGAGCCAACCCTTTGCACTTCCCCTACAAACCGTTTCTAAACTATAACTGAAAAATTAATAGTACTTTTTTTATTCAATGAATAGAGTACATACTCTTATTTTGAACAAATTCAATAAAATATGTTATAACCTTAAAAAAGATGTGACATCAAGTAATGACCAAAAAATTACCTTTCAAAGGTAAAAAAACAACGAGCCAAGGTATGTGTCTCTTTAGTCGTCCCAAAACCTTTGTTTCTAAAGTATAACTATTAAAAATTATTAAACTGCTTCAATTTAATAATGAATACGATATTACTTCGAAGAAAATAGAAAGAAATAAAAAAGTTATCCTTGAAAAATATGTGAGATATCAAGTAATGAACCAAAAAATTACCTTTCAAAGGTAAAAAAACAACGAGCCAAGGTTTGTGTCCGTTTCTTTGTTCCAAAAACTTTGTTTCTTAATGTTTCTAAAAAAGTACTACTTGAAAAAGATGTAAAATCATGTAATGAGCCAAAGTAATTATGATTATTAAAAAATACTAAAATAGTTTTACAAATATATTCAATATGACCCAATGTTAGTTTTTTTTCGAAATAATACTCATATAAAAATAACCCTCTAAGGTCAAAAATATTTTTAAAAATGCATATGTATTATTTTTTTAACATATTCATTGAAACGTTAAAATGGAAACAAAAGTCGTTAGTAGAGGTACTGTTAATAAATTCATTTCGGGAACATAGTATATATATAATATATATATTATATATAGTTTCTGGGTAAAATGATTGAAATTATTTAATAATTTCGATTCTAGAAATAAAAACTCTAAAATAAAATGAAGTATTTTTTATTTGAATTGTAATAAACAGAAACCTTGGCGACCCGCCCTTTTCAAAGACTTATGACGCAAAAATAGTTTACTCGCAGACTTTCATGAGCAAGAGAGTTATTTTTTAAATATTTTTAATAATGCCTTACAGATTATTATTTTTTTGTATAATAGTAAATAGATGTTAATTCTCAAAGATTTTTTCTTTTACGTATCGTTAGGTGTTAGGAATAAGGAATCAGGTGTTAGGAATAGGAAAAAAATAGGTCCAACCTAGATTTAATCATTTTGACAGTCAGGTTATAATATTTGGATCATTGAATCTTATTGAATCTTCTACGTATATATGACTTAATTTGAAATCTTTACACGCTGTCATACTTTACTCCTTGTTTTAAGGGAGCAAAAACGATTTTACTCTCTCAAGTCAGGGTGTAAAAGCACGATTTTTGTTTGCACTTACAACAAAAAATATCGTATGCACCGCGTGGGAGAAAAGACATGCTGCAGACTGTCCTCCCTTGATGCACAATATGTCATTACTTTTTACATCTACAGGCAGAGTATTTACTAAACTCTTTTACACTTTAACAATTTCTTTTCAAACGTTTTAGTTAGATTTGAAATTAGTACTTTCGTTATGTTTTAATTTTTTTATAATATAAGTTATGGTTGCAGAATCTTTATGTAATCGAATTTTGTATAAATCTTTATGTTATCAAATCTTGTATAAATATGTATATATATTTATAAAATACTCGATACTTATAAAAACTACTAACCGTAAATGTACTCGAATAACTAGTAGGTGTACTAAGACAATGCAAATAAGAAAACATTACCAAGTAAATTGTTTGTAAGTATATGAATTTAAAAATGTTCTTATTTTTAGATAAAAAAAATTATTATTAGATAATTTTCACCAAATAAAATTATTATCATGAACTTTGTATAAAATAAAATATATAAAATATACCGAGGGACGGTTGGTTTTGTTATTCTTCATATAAAAATTGAAATAGAATTTATGAAAACATTTGCTAATAGATTACAATATTATACAACAAATAAGAGTTTTGGATGGATGTCTTTCTGGAACCAGATTCATTATTATTTATTGGCATGTACAGTCTGCGAGTAAACTATTTTTGCGTCATAAGTCTTTGAAAAGGGCGGGTCGCCAAGGTTTCTGTTTA
>JABFPI010000006.1:0-27769 GCA_022817465.1 Embidobia sp. ZL-2020 | reverse complement strand
GTCGTCGGATACATCGCAAAATATTTCTACCTCGGAATCCGGACATTTGACTTTTTGTAGGTTAAGAGAATGATCAGTTTGTCGTAACATGTCTTTAAGCTCACTGTCGTTGTCTTGTGCTTGCGCCAGCTCTTCGTTCGTTATTGCGGTCGTAATTGCCGAGATTCGCGAAAAAGCGTCTGCTACAGTATTGTGCGTTCCAGCTATATGTCGTATATCTGTCGTGAATTGACCTATAAAGTCTAGATGTCGAAACTGTCGCGGAGTACTCTTATCCGATTTTTGTTTAAAGGCGAAAATTAACGGTTTGTGATCCGTGTATATTGCGAAATCGCGGCCTTCGACAAAATGGCGAAATCTTTTTACGGCGGAATACATCGCGTAAAGTTCACGATCGTATGTACTGTATTTTCGTTGCGCGGTGTTTAACGCTTTCGTGAAGAATGACAAAGGTTGAAATTCTGACTTGATTCGTTGTTGCAACACCGCGCCAACCGCGAAATCTGACGCGTCAACGACGACGGATAAATCGGCGCCCGGCACGGGATGCGCAAGCATCGTAGCGTTAGCTAAAGCGGCTTTCACATCGGTGAAAGCTTTTGTGGCATCATCTGTCCAGTTGATTAACATTTTTCCTTTTTTTTTTCCCCGGCGATGAGTTTGTTTAACGGCGCTTGATGTTTCGCGCATTGCGGTATGAAACGCCGATAAAAATTGATCATGCCTAAAAAACGTCGCAGTTCGATTGCAGTTTTTGGCTGAGCGTAATTTAGGATCGCCTCAACGCGGTGTGGAAGAGGCTTGGTACCGTATTCATTGACCAGGTGCCCAAGATACTCGACCTCCGTTTCACCAAAAACGCACTTCGAAGAATTTATGACTAATCCGTACTGTTTCAAACGCTCGAACACGATTCGCAGATGTCCTTCGTGCTTTTCTTCGCTCTCAGAAGCGATAAGAATGTCGTTTAAATAAGCCCATGCAAAATTTAATCCGCGTAAAACTTCGTCAATAAACCTTTGAAAAGTTTGACCGGCGTTCCGTAAGCCAAATGGCATATAAACATACTCATATAATCCAAATGGCGTCGTTATCGCTGTTTTCGGAATGTCGTCTTTTGCTATCGGTATTTGATGATACGCTCTCACCAAGTCGATTGTTGAAAAGATTTTGTTTCCCGCTAACGAATGCGCAAAATCTTCTATGTGCGGGATACCGTATCGATTCGGGATAGTTCGATCATTCAAAGCGCGATAATCTCCACATGGACGAATACCATTCTTTTTCGCCACCACATGCAACGGACTAGCCCACGGACTCTTCGAAGGTCGAATAATACCGAGACGAATCAATTCGTCAAATTCGGCTTTTACCAGTTTACGATTCTCGGGCGATAAGCGACGCGGCCTACTGAAACACGGTGTACCAGTTTTCGTTTCGATAAAATGTTGTACCGAGTGTTTAGCATTTTGTTTCGCCGATACCGGGGCGAAAAAGATCGGGAAAATTTCGAAGTATGTCGTGGTAACGTGAGTTACCGTTTACCGTTTTAATTGACCCGACGGCCGATATCGCTTTTCTTCCTGACACTATCGTTACTGCGTTCGCGTCTTTCAATTGTCGATTGCGCACGTCCACGAGTATCCCATAATGTGCGAGAAAATCAACACCAATTATTGGTCTACTTATATCCGCAATTACGAAACACTATTTCAACTCAGGTTGATCGCCTAATCGAAGTGACAATATCTCTGTACCGTAAGTGGCAATAGCGGTGCCGTTCGCAGCGTACAATTTGCAGTCACTTTTGACAACGCGTCGTCGTAATCGCGATCGTGGAAAAACGCAAAGATCCGCGCCGGTGTCAACGAGAAAAGAAACTTTTGAGATCGCGTCCGTCACAAATAAGCGGCGTGTGCGTTGCTCGTCAATAACAGCCGCGTTTACTGACTCGGAAAGCCGTTTCCCTGTTTGGTACAAGGTTCGCGACACTTCTTCGCTTTATCGCCGTAAACGTGATGATACCAGCAGGTATCAAATTCGCGCTGACCGCTAGTACTGCGTCGCTGTTGACTTTTGGAGCGCGATTTGCTCCGAGCGCGTCTACATTTGGTTTCCCGCGATACAAATAATTTTTTTAGCTCACATATCTCGCGTCGCAGTTCGTTTATGTCGCTCGCCTCCACGGAAGAAACTTGCTGTTGGTGATGGTTCTCGTAAACTTTATCTGCCAGCTTAGCCAAGTCGTCTGTGCTAGTCTGCTCACCCTGGGTCGTTAGGATGTCCTGGACGTGGGCGGGGAGTCGGCCGGTCCAGAGTGTCCGCATCAGTCTGTCACCGACTTGACTTTGACCGAGGGTTTTCAAGTGCTGCAGGAACTGCGATGGCGTCCTTTCTTCGATTTCTTCGCGATCGATCAGTTGCATAATCTTGCTCTCTTCGGATTTGGATAGCCGCTCGATCAAAATATCTTTAAAGTTGCCATATTTGTTTGTCGCGGACGGTGCCATCATAAGGTCCAGCATCTCTTCTGCGTATTTCGACTCGAGGTTGGACATTACGTAGTTATATTTGGTTACTTCACCTGTAATGCCTGCAAGTTGAAATTGTTCCCGATCTGAATAAACCACAATTGTCACCAGGTTGTGGGAATCTGGTATTAAATTCTCACTTTTTATTTACTAAATACTTTTGAGAATCGTTATTTACAGTTTATATACAGAGCAGTGTTCAAAACGGAATGCCAAACGTAACTGAGGCATCGATGCCTTTGGCCGGACCTTTCGTGTGAAAAAGATTTCTCTTTTCGTTTTGTTTGTTGTCGCTGCACCGTATTACGTAATTTAATTTATGAACAATTTGTTGAATTTTTTTCTGCATTTGTTGATTAAAGTGAACGATTCCATGTCTTTTTCGAACTTACGTGTAGCGGACCACACACTGTTATCAAATTTATCTCTGATCACTTTAACGAAAATATCAGACATTCGACCTGTAAAATCAACGCCAACTCGCCCAAAAGACAGACTAAAGTATGTGCACTGGCCAAGAATCGAATCCACAGAAGTTACTCCTGGTAAATCTTGTTCCAAAGTTTTTAAAAATTGCGATATCTGTGGATTTTATAAAAATAATATATTAAAAATCTAAATGAATTATATAATAGATTTGCTTAAACACAAATTTATAGAATTCTGTACATTTAATTATGCATTTGATTTGATATTTTGTATATCTCATTCAATACATATCAAACATATAATTAGAGATATAATTTATTTTATGACAAATTATTCATAGGTATTTTCAATTATTATTTTAATTACATTATTAATAAAATTTTTGAACAGTTAAATTGTGGATATGAAGCAATGCTTTTTTAAGAGTTTACTTTTTCTTCGAGCCAATGGTAGAAAATTGCAGATTCATTAATGGCTACATCTCTCCCCAAAGAAATATGGTCATCGTCGTTGAACATGGCTCGATATTGTGTGACTATATTGAATAAATGTATCCTCGACAACTCAATGGTTTTTGTCAAGTGCAGATTAGCTGAAACATAATTTGTGAACCATAATTAAAATATAAAATATATTTGCTTTATTCTGAAACAAAAATGCAAAATTAAAAAAACAATTAATTTATATAAAAGAAACAAGTTGGCAAAAAACAAAAAAACAAAAAATTGTTTTATTTAATTGTTTCATTCTATTCATAAAAAGAACTTACGATCTTGTTTAGGAATTGAGCTTAAAAAAGACTGAAGCCAACTGTCTCGCACTTGCAAAAATTTTATACGAAGTTCAGACTCGGTAAAAGCATCCATCGACCTCAACAAGCCCACAAGCTGAAGACATCTTGGCAAAGGTAAATCACCCCTCAAAGATCCAACGACTTGGTCGACCATGCCTGACCAACTGTTTTCTATTTCAGCTACGATGGCCTAAATTTGCAGCAAAAACAATTACTTATCGTATAAATAGAATTATTTTTTTCTCATGAAAGCTATAATCTCTATATTTTAAGAATATATATTATTTTTTTTAATTAAAAAAAAAATTGAAATATATAATTTTTTAAAATGCAAAGAATCTGAAGTTCATACAAATCTCAAATCTTGAACAATTAATTAATTTCTATTCAAAATTTATAATAAAATATGACATTTTATAATAATTTAATTTCATAATAATTTTATTACAATCAAAAAAAAACTTCATTAAAATTAAATATTTAAAGTTATAATTTAATTTTATAAATTAACATAAATTGAAGATTTTTACTGAAATAATAGGAATGTCGCCATGCTTGGCTCCAAGTTGTCTTGCATATTGAGACAATTCTAATGCTTCATTGTAATGACTGCTTCTCAAACAAGATTCCATTAATTGAGGCATTTCCAATATTTCTAGCAATTCTGCATTTTTAGTCAACGTGAGGCTATTCAGTCTTCGGTGTGTGTTGATTTCCTTTGAGGCATTACAGAAAGACTGACATTTTTCCATGAAAGTTGGAATCTGTTTCACAAGATTTTCAAGTCTGCTCTCTGTTTCATTGAACTGCAATTTTCAAAAAAAAATTAAGATAAGGATTTCAACAAGTAAAGAAACATTTCATGTTGTTGCAAAATTAATAATAAATTATTGACATCAATTTATGAATTTGCCTGAAAAATAAATAAAAATTCTTTAAAAATGAATTAATAAAAAAACTTGAAACAATAATCTTTAATTGTAAAAACATAATTCTTTTAAATAATTGGAAACATTTTTTATAAAATTAAAGACAAAGTTAAAAACAATACAAATAAAAACAATAATGCTTACGTTATATAACAAAATTACTCACCTGTTTAAAAATTTCTCTCGAGTTTTCAGCAGTTTTTATAAAAGTTTTGTAATTGGCGAACACCAATTCTTGGGTACTCTGAGCAATAACATTCTTTTCTTCCGAAATATGAATCGGTTCACTATCTAAACATTATCACCATAACGATTATTGTTCCGTACTAAAAAAATAACATTTATTTTCACGTTAAACTTTAATAAACAAAAATTGAAACTCACTCAGTTGATCGACATCAAAACTACCAAGTTTTGATAAATACTGATACAAGTCTGGATTTTCCTTCCATGGATCTAAAAGTAAAAAAGTAAAACAATTTGTTTAATAACTAAGTAATAAAATAATTGAAAAAATAATTAAATTCATTAAAAAGTTTTGGAAAGTAAACATAACCTTACCTGGAATACCTTCTGGAAATACCAGATCGATCACCTTTTCCGTTTCTACGTCCATTTTGACAACAAAATAACACTTAAATTATATCTTTAATATATTAGAAATAGATTTGATTCGTACCATTATTTTTGCTTTAATTAATATAAAGAGTAACAAAAATAACAACTCTGCGCTAACGTTGACATTAGCTGACGTTTAGTCGGTCACGTGACAAAACATGTCAAAAATACGAATAAAGTACAACACGTATAATTCACGGAAATAATAAAAATTCACCATCAAAGTTATCAATAATCAGAATCAACATTATTAATTATCTTTTTAATGAACAGATTTTTGATAAAAAACACTGCGATACAAATATTTGAGATATGCGACAACTTCAAGGGAAATATCAGCTGAGATTTTGTGAAGGGCGCTAATTATTAATTCGTTTGAATGATAATTCAAGATAAAATTGGAAAAGGCGGGTCTGGCAGTATCACGTCCAGAACGATCACAATCGGAACAAAGTGCAAAAAACAGCCACGTCTAAAACGACCACAATATTAAACGATATACCGGTATATTTCTAACACAATCCAAAACGGACACAATTCAAAACAAGCACATTACGAGAACGGTTGAGTCCAAAACGATTACTGTCCGAAACGATTACAGTCCAAAATGGAAATAATATAAAATTAACACAATTAAAATTAACACAGTATAAAATGACCACGCGGTCCAAAATGAACACAATACAAAACGAACACAATATACAATGTACAAATTCCGAAATGATCACAGTACGAAATAAACATATTCGTAAACAAGCACGATTTAAAACTAACACAAACAAAACAAACACATTTGACCACAGTCCGATCCCTGATAGAACAGATTGCCCAATAATTGTCCTCAGCTGTGTCTCAAAAATTGATCAATTTGTACCCAATTTTTGTACAGGTTAATTGGTCAATTATTATTCAATTTCCGCGATTCGTTATTTTTTAATAAAATAATTCAGAAATTATATGTATTTATTCAAAAGAAGGTTTACATTTATACTTTTAATTATATTCCATAATATATCAATTTTCTAAAAAATTATATAAAGGATTTTCAGTTAAATGTGCCAGATTACAATGTACACATAATTGGCGGTCTATTTAAACTTGAGTTGTTTCAATCAATATTTTAATAATATGTACATATTCTATATTAAAGTTGCCGTAATTTTCACTGAAATATAATTAGTATCTAAATTATAAAAAATTGTTTTGATTGCATGTTTATGAAATTTTTTATTTAATAATTAAATGAAATAATAACTAAGTTCTAAATATTTAATTTTTTAGTTTCTTTATATTATAAAATTCAAATCTTTTAAATTCAAAATTATTGAAAATTACAGGAATACAAAATAAATATTAATTACGGTGATTCTTTAGGCTCACCTTTAACCTTTACTGTTTTATTATAATCAAACCGGGCCTAAAGAATATCTTAAGTTTCAAAAATACCAAAAACTATATTTTCGCAATTAAAAATTCTAATATAACATATTCTGGAATTCAAAATTCTACACATGTTTTAAATTCTAATTTTTGTAATCCTTCAAATTAATTTGATCTTAATATTTACAACAAATTTAAAGTTATAATTCTCATATTAAAATTCTCAAAATTCAACATCAAATATTGAGACTTACGAAAATAGAAAATTCTACATTTCTACAATTGTAAAAAAAAATTTTTTTAATTCAAAATTGTTGAATTATAACTATATTTATGATATAAATAATTGTAAATAGCTAACATTTTTATATTCAGAGTTAAAAATTGAAACTTTTATGTATTTCCATTTTTTAGTTCAACATTCAAGTAGTTAAAATGTTACATTGTATAGTAAACATAAGCTTTTATATAGATATAAACATATATGTTTAACATTGTTTATCCTTAACTAAATATTGTACATCTTTTTGTATAATAAATTAATTATAATTCAACAATATATTATTTCAAAATGAAATAATTCATTATATCAAGATACCGCGTTTCTATGTGTGTACTATACAGTAATTAAAATCAGATCTACAAAATGTTTTCTAGTAGGTCTGAAATGATTATTTATCCATTTATTTATATTATATTATAAGTGAAAATCAGGAAAAATGTGAAATAATAAACTTGAAATCCATTATATTAATAAAATTTATTTATTTATGTGGTTTGTACATATTATGTTATCGCACATGTAACATAAAATATTTTGAATAAAAAATATTTGGCTTCGTGTTTAAGAAGTTTTATAATAATAATAAAATATTTATATAATTAATTATAGAATATTATAATTAATTAATTTTGTATTTACATAAATCAGTGACGAAAATTACTTACAAATAATTTGCGCAGTTATAAAGAGATCATTGTGATGTATAGTAAAATAATTCAAATTTTCTGAGTACAAAATACAGTTGTACTTCTAGTTTTTCAACCTCAAGTTATATCATTTCCATCAAGAATCATTTTATCTTAATCCAGTAAAAATTTAAAAACTACATGTCCGACTTTAAAATTTTATAAAACCTTCAAAATGATCATAAAACTATGCATACCTTCTTGTTGGAAAATCGGTAAAATAGACAGGATTGTTAGGATTACACAAACAATTCAAAATAATATAATTTAGTAATAACATTAATGTCTTGTAAATTCAAAGCTAAACAATATATTGGTTCAAATTCTAACGTTATGCTAAACATAAGCACGAAATTAAGATGCCATTTTTCATCCCAGCAAACTAGAACTAATAGAAACCAATTGAAGCGCAGACAATTAAATTGCGTTTCTTTAAAAACTCCAATACTTCTTATTGCAAGTGAATGAGTGATAACCATTATGTGATAGTAACCACACAAAAATTGTGAAAAAGTTACTTTTCTGTTGGTTTTTGGCCAATATGCATGTATTAGCTTAAATTTATTCGTTTAAACCAATATATTTTAAGTAAAATATCAATTTTTAAATTTTCAAAAATATGTATTGATTTAAATCAATACTATTTCAAGAAAATAAATTATTTTGATTTTCAATAAAATGCAAATATGAGCAAATCCATGGAATATGGTCACTTGGGTGGTCAAATAAAAAAAAATTTTTTTTGGTGAGCACACCTTTGAAAACACTTTTATAGTATGCTACGACCATTAAAAATCATTAAAAAATGCCGGACAAGTGATAATTGAGGGGTGACACCACTTAAACTTAATTTTTCTGATGTAAGTCGAAAAAATGAAAAATTAGTAGTATTATATTTCTCTCTGAATTTTAAATTTCATGTTTTTATTAATATCCATTAATAGTATATTACGCAACTTGTTCGAAAAAAATTGTTAACGAGTGTGAGGTTGACAGCACGAGTCGAAGGCGAGTGCATGTCACCATACAAGTAAACAATTTTTTTTCGAACCAGTTGCGTAACATATTTTTCAGCACAACGTGCGGAAAATGCCAGTTTTCCGTACTTCTGTAAACACAGGGAGTACCGAAAAGTGGCATTTTCCGCACGTTGTGCTGAAAAATTATTTTCACTATAACAGAAAATGAAGCTAAGAATCCATATTTTCTAATCTGAATGCATTATTAACATCTTTATATAATACTAAAATAAATAAAATATTAAAAAATACGAAATATATTATATAGTATCAAAATATTGCATACCATTTTTGTTGGTTATTTAAAATTATTTAAAACTGTTCAACTAATAATTTTGTACGAAAACAAGGTTAAATTTAATATCAAAACATATTAGAAGTACAACTTTTTTATATCATTTTTTAAAAAAATAATACTTTTACTCAAAAAAATTATATTACATAAGTGAATGTTTTTTTTTATTTCATCCATTTTAATGTTTCTTAAAAATCTTAAAAATGCATATAGGTTTAAAAATATGAATTCTTAGCTTCATATTCTGTTATAGTGAATATAATTTTTATGGATATTAATGAAAACACATAAAATTTAAAAATCAGAAAAAAATATAATAAAATGTAATGTTTGATTTTTTAAAAATAATTTAGTTTAAGTGGTGTTACCCCACGAATATCACTTGTTCGGCAATTTTCAATAGTTTTTAGTGGTCGTAGGATACTATAAAAGTGTTTTCAAAGGTGCAATCACTGAAAAATTTTTTTTCACTTTTTGGTCACGTAAGGGACCACAATAATTAATTATTGTTAATTAACAATAAATAGCATGTTTTAAAGGACTGTATATGTTAAATTCTTACTAATCGTTAAGGAATTTGCATTATTTATAAACTAAATTCAATATTTTTTCCAAATTTCATAGAAGTATGTTTCAATTTGTAAGATATTGGTTTTAACTAATTAAGAAACGCAATTGAAACCAATAAAAATCCTCGTCAATGTTGTATTGGTTTTTATTGGTTTTTGTTTGCTGGGTATATCTATGTTTTAACGGTAGTTTGGCAGTTTAAGAGCTTACCTATATTCTGCTTGTATAAAAATAATAAAAAATCAACCGAACTCCTGACTCAAAAATAATTGTGAAAAATGGCGACACAATTTACTTTCTTAAATGTTTCATTTTACTCTTAAGATAAAGCAAGTGTATATTATTTGACATGTAAGGGAAAGTGTCCTCAACTCTCACGAGATGTCAAGCACTTTTCCCGTTAAATGCAACATTTTATCTCATTGTGGAAAAACAATTGTTTTATTAGAACTGATAACCTCCTTAACTAGTTGGAAAAAGCAATTCGCATCACCAATTTCAATACGACATATATTGACAAAAGTAGCGAATCCTCCGTGACGGGCATTTTTGCTAACAGTTAAAATTTTTATTAATTATTTTATAATGTGTTAGACTGCTAAACATGAATTTTAAACGTTAATTTACTTTAATCTCTATGATTTTTTTAGCAAACATAAGTAAATAGTTGATAACATTTTTTATTTTTTACAACCTAACTGCCTGTTAAGGAGAGTTCGCAACTTTTGTGAATAGTTGTCGCATTGAAATTGGCGAATCGAATACTTTTCCCACAAGTAAGATGAGACTGTTTCTCGGTCAAATAAAGTAATTCTTCTCCCACTGTAAGATAAAATATCGTACTCAACAAGTATGTCATGAGAGTTCTCAATCACTTTTCTTTACTCGATGAGTAATATATTAATTACATCACAAATGCAAGAAAATGATCGTTTTCTAATCTCTGACTGCTTAAAGGTACATTTTTGGGATCTGTTAAAACTGAAAATGGAATTAGAAAACATTTTTTCAACTCTAAATTTACTGGTAGATAAGTTAGTCTTTGATCAAGTTGGTCAACTTCCCAAATTCCTATTTCAGAAGACGGTATGCCTGCGTTATAAAATGACTTCTGATTTACAAATGTACTGACTTTTAATAAGTACGATTCGTCATTTTTTATAATATTCTTAATAATATGAACTCGCTCATTGACAAAAATAGCATGGTTTGGAGAAGTGGTACGTAAAGTCAATCCATTGTATTTCAATTTTTGAAACTGTTTAATGTGCGGAGGATAGTTTCCTTTGTGGTGTTCTTTAGAAGTACAAATATCCATGGAATTCTCAGCTTCATCGTCGGGATTTTTGTTTATTTCAGCAATGCGTCTTGGAATTTGTTGAAGAAGAGATGCCGGTTTTCTAATAAGTTTGGTAATAGCGCCCATAATATTTTCGAAAGGAAACGCTGAAAAATCATCTAAGTTACCTAAACGTCGAGCATCCTCTACTAAATGTAAGAGCCCATGGACGTTGTAGGATAAGAATGCTTCAGTGTATAAATGTGGTACTTGCTCAACAAATTTTTTTATAGCTAACTCAGCAAATTTCAAATGTCTTTCAGAATTTGCGTAATAACAAAGACATCTAATTGCTGAATGAAATATCACAAAGTTTGTATACAAATTATCAGGTAAACAATCTCGGAAAACCATAATGCCAGAGACTAATAGTATTTGCCGAAGTTCTGTAGCTTTGAATGATTTAAAATCTAACAAATCATCCGGTTTGCGCGCGTACTCTTCTGGGCAAAATTTGCTGATCACTGAAAGTCGTTTAATAGCAATTTGTTTACTATGTTCTTTCAAACGTGCTATTTTGTTATATTCTCCTAAAATCCAAACAGATAAAAGTTTAAGCATGACCCCTAGAAGTACCAGGTGCATATATTCAAACGGTACTTGAAAGACTAAGCTTTCAAAAATCGGAAGTATTGGAGATGGTTCGGCAAGATGGTGTTCTGCATCTTTTTGTGCATGATAGTCTTCAGTGTTTCTGGGTAGGTGACTCGAACCTAAGAAAACCATGTGTTTCTTGATTTTATTTTTATTTTTAAACCATTTTGACTTTCCTTTAACTTGGCATTTTGAGCAAGGATTTTTAGAAATGTGAGATGTGTGGTTCAGAACCAATGCTCTCGCTGGAGAATCCGCTATAAAACACCGAAATCGGATTACAAGATTTTGACCTTTATAATAGTAACCATTGTTTTTTAATTGTTGTGCTTCCTGAACAAATGAACTTAAAAACTGTGCTGATCTTGCAGGTTTTTTCTTTCCTTTATAAATTCCTACGACTCCAATTTTTCGTTTGTTCACATTATGAATTTTGCACGAAATAGCCCAAAAACTAATTTTTTTATTTAGACGTCCTCCATCCGTATGTATGTCTAGAGTAAGTTCTGCCGGGATGGTATCTGTTGAATAATTATCTAAAAGACTTTTCAATGCATTCTTTAGACCAATATGAATGTATTCTCCTGGAGGTACACTTTCGGGTGAAGCAGTAGTTCGTGGAGTCCCAACAAGAGTTCGTGTTTGTTTTTTCAAAAATCTGGAAAACAGAAATAAGTATTTAGGAAATATTTTATATTATATACACATATAATATTATATATATGATACAGGTAAATTATGAAATCCAGGCATTCCATGGAATGCCTAGGCACTTTATAGAATTCCCGGCCATTTTAGGCAAAGAATGAAATTACGATAAAAATAAAAGTTTGGACTAAATGTTCCATAGAATGCCTAGGCATTCTATAGATTACCTAATTCAACTTAAGCAAAATATAAGAAGTATCAAATTCAATTCAATAATTCATTTTACATCACACATAGCCGTGGAGAAAGTGCTCATTTTCCTTACTCGTAACTTTGTCACTTGTAAATGAATATGGAATTTGTTAGAGAGAGAGGTATACTGAGAGAAAAGAGATATTAAAATTTACTATTTTAAATGACAATCGGAACTTATTGTGCAATAATGATAAATTTCACTATTTTACATAAAATATTTTGATCTTTTTTACGATAAATTTTGATATTTAATGATATATTTTGATATTTGTATGCTCAAAATAATTATTCAAAATAGTACAAAATTTCTTTATTTCACCATAAGTCTCAATATTGTCATTAAAAATAGTAAATTTGAATATCTTTTTTTCTCAGTGTACTTATGTATATGTATTGGGATCTGACATTAATCATATGTCACCTGAATTAAACTACAAAGTCGACGGAAATGAAAATAATTAATTTAATTTCGTACATTTAATTTTTTTCAAATTCTTGGTTAAAAAATTATATTTGCATCGACTTTGGCACTATTTAATACAAGCTACCCCCCCCCTTCGCCCCCCCCCCGTCAAATTCCAATTGGCAGCATGAATATACAAGACATGTAACAAAAATGGTTACTACAAATGAACTGAATGTAGGTTCTACTTTAGTTATCATTTGTACACTTTACAGTTTAAATCGTGAGTTAGACTAATTGAGAGTTAAATTTTGTTTTCATTTTAGCTGAGGAAGCAAATTGAAATGACATTTCCCTTTCTTTTTGATATGATACAAGTTATAAGCTTTTTATTTTATGTTAAAGAAATATCTTCTTGAAATATTTTTTTTTTTTTTGACATGAATTTTACATTAAAAGTCTAAACATTAACTTTAAAATATATAATTAAACAATTGTACATAATATTACTGTCATGCATTTTTAAATTAAGACTTTTTTCATTTTTTCTTATAATAATCAAAACTGCATAACCAGAATTATTTGCAGATATAAATATTATGTAACATTAAGAAAACCATTTTTAATTCGTTAAACATTTTAGTAAAAGATATGCTTGAAAATAATTTGTAGCTTTTAAATATATATTGTTTGTAATAATCATTCAATTTAGAAATCAGATAAAAATATAGCTTATATTATAGCGCGTGAAACAAATATATACTGAGTCTCTTGCAAAAGAACAAAAGAGTTGCAGGAAAAATTGTAAAAAGTTTCAAGTTGACAATCGTTTAAATACATTATTCCATTATTTCTCCCATTCATATATTATATAGAATTAAAATATAAACACCTAAAATCTTTTCTAGTTCGTAGAACTCGTAGTATACGGTCCCCTTGAGAATGTTTAATACCAGTTGAAACAATAGCTGACGCAAGTTTTTTTGCAAACATTGCATTCTCCAACTCTAATTGGGATAACGTTTCTGTAGTCGTACTTTTGGATAGTGTATGTAATTGATTATATTGAATGGACTCATAATTGTCTCGAAGATTGGCCTGGGATACACTTAAAACAGAGTTGTCTTGATTACTTTTTTGACAATTCCAAGAATCTGGATTTGGATCGTTTCTGAGGTTTCTTGCACTATTAATTACGGAAGTAGAAGTGTTTTGTTTTAAACCAGTTTCTGTTCCATCAGTAATAAGTAATTTTCTATTAGATGCCTTCACTCTTGACTGTTGTCTTTTGCTCAATAAGAAGTATGGTATTCGTCGCATAGAATGTTTAATCCCAAGAAAACGATCATTAAATTCAACAGGATAATCTAAACATACAATAATAATTGAAATTAACATTACATAAAATTTTTATTATTGAATATACCAAATCATAAAATATAGGAAAATAACCATATTTAACACTCATCCGGGCTAACGTCGCAAATTGTTAATAGGTGTAAAATTTGAGGTTGTGTCTAGTTAATATAAAAAGAATATTATTACTTGTATAAATTAAATGAAACTGAATTTGTATAATCAAAAATTTTTTTAAGTATTAAAGGGAGTCGAAGTGAAAAAACCAACAATGGGAAGGAATGGATGAAAAGACTTGGAAATATCTGTAACTTTGTATGTGGAAAATGAATACACGTAATCAGTTTTTAAGAAAACTGAATTGGTTCATAGGTTAGAGTTGCTCACTTTTTGTAGTTTTTAGAATTTCACAAAATTAATGCGAGAAATTGCTTGAAATGGCCTAAAGAACATTAATTTTAAGTAAACAATTTAAAACATGATAACCATAAGACAATTTTTAACTTATTTTACTTAACTTTATTTTACTTTTTTCCGCTAAATCATGTTCAGAAACATAAATTCTTAATGAACATTTAGAAATTAATTATTAAATTTAATCAAGTCTAACTACTTTTGACGTTAAATTTATCATCGTTATTATTTTTAATTTATAAAATTGCTAATTTCTTTTACAAAAATCCGTATTAACATTTGAAACTTAAAATTAACATTTTTAACACTAACCGTGCGGTAAATAATATGATCCTCGTTTCGACATGTATTTTCGACTTATCGTTTCGATGGCGAAATGAAATTTTTATTTAATTAAAATATGTTTATTTCTGGTCTCTTAACCTTTCCCGTTTTGTAAATAAACCAGGCCTAAAGAATTACCTTAAGGTAGTAACCCCACGAAAGCGTTTATTAGATAAAATTAAATTGTTTACATCAATCAATTCTAAATTTGACATAGTTTTTTGAAGTCACATTTAACACCAAAAGATAGAAAAGGATAACGCTATGTAAATTAACATAATTTGTACATTTGGTATAGAAAATGAAAACATAAGAAACTAAAAAACTGTTTACATTATAGAAAATATTCAAATAAACAGGTAGGTAACATAAAAAGTGTATGTTAACGAACATTCTAACGAAGTAATTCAGAAAAATAGAACTTTTTAATAAATTTTTCGAGTCAAACGGTCAACTATTATTTTATTATTTACATATTTTCAATATACAAAAAATTACTATCGCTTTTCATTGAATCCTGCGTTGAAATTACTAGTTTGAATTTTAGAACTTTGAATTTTATTAATTGGAATTTTAGAACTTTTAATTTTAATATTATCAATTGTGATTGTGAATTTGGAATTTTAATTTTATTAAAAGAAAATTAAATTTCAATTTGTGAGCGAACCATAAAAAAAATTTGAATTTTAAATTAAAATCAATATTTGTGCAAATGTTTCATTTTCAGATTCCATTTTTACAATCCACCATCGAAATGACATGTCGAAACGAAGGTCATTGTTTTCAGCATGGAACCTATAAAAAAATTAAGTTTTTTTTAAAATACTAATTACGTGGTCATTTTCTACGTAATAGGTTATACATAATTCCCAAAATGCATAACTTTTCATCCATTCCTTCATATACTTAGTTGGTTTTTCCACTTCAGACTTTCCTTAAAGAATGATACATTTATTACAAATAATTTATTTATCTTACATATGTATTAATCAATTAAACAACATGGATTTAATGTTATAATGATATACATATAACAATTAACAATCACATGGTATCGCAGAGGGTTAAGGGTCTAAAAAACTCATAATTTTTTATTGTAAGAACAAAAAAGAAAAAAAAGAAGCAAATTAAATTTAATATTTCATGTCACTTTTACTTGTCTCTTTATCATATAGTGAATTTTAATGTAATTATATTTTTAAAAAAATGTTGTCGATAAATATATTACCATTTTATACCATTTTTTAATATATTTAATTATATATATTTAAAATATATGTAAATATATATATTTTTAAATATATGTTATTTTAAAAGTATGATTTAATATTTGTGATTTTACAAAAAAAAATAGATTTTACAATAGCATTTATTTTCATTGTATTTTTTTCTGAATGCTTTGTAAAGTTCATTAGCAAAAAAATTTTTGTTTAATATATCAAGATGTAAAACCGTGTATATTAAAAAACAATAAAATATGCATAAAACTTGATTAAACCAACTGATAGGATGCAAAGCACAATGCAAGTATAATCATTTTCGCACCTCCGGGCCGAAAGTGCCGAGTTTCGTCCCGCACCCGAAAACTAAAAGTCGGCATTTCGACCTTGTAAATAAAAACTGTATTGTTATTTTTCAAACAAAACATTTTTTAATACATAAGTAAATTTAATATAGTAAATTATTTGTAGACTATAAAATGTATTAAAATCAAATATCTATTTTACGCAATTTATATTAATTATAACTATAACATTTCTGAATTTAAAGGGCTTTGTTTAAAAACAATGGAAAATTACTTTACTTAGAAAATGCTTAAATGAATCTGATACTTTAATAGTTTAAAATATGTTGAAATAAATGCTCAATTTTTTCAAATCAATTTTGTTATTTATTTTTTGCAGGGTCCTTTTTTTCATTTTATAAAAGTTTAATAATATTACCTTTCCGAATCGTCATATTGCTCCGTTTATATAAAATAAATTTAATTTATAATATAATATCACAGTCAAGGTTGGTGTACTAATAAAAGATGATTTTACTAAAATCTGGAAAAAATAAAAAGGTTAAGATTATTTGCCATTTAAAATGAGCGTTCGTAAATGTTTAATTACATTACACTTACAAAATTTTGCAGTATATCATACACTGCATCCATATAACCGAAGATATATATGTTTAACTCTGTTATCGTCCATAGATCATGGACATTTTTTTAATCATCGCAACAAATCGATTGATTAATAAATACAAAGTAACTCAAATTCTTAATTCCAAAAACAAACGCACATCAAAATAGATGTATGTTGTTGTTGTTCGTTATTGGTCCCAGAGCGAGCTCTATCAAAACCATTAGCCATTAAAATAGATGTATATAAATCTAATTATATTCTCATTTGTTTACATTCTCTTTCATGCGATGTGCACATACCTTTAGTTTACATCGTATTTTGTTTTTCATTTCTTATTAAAATATAGAACAAAGAGAGAAAGCTAGAGAAAGAGTATACAACTTTTAATAACACTTCGCTCTATTTTGTTTTTTACAATGCAACTAATTTCACTTACATGTGGCATGCCAAGTACATGCAGTATACGCGGTTTGAGTTTGTAAATATGGCGTAGGATCTTTTTTGTCGCTACAACTCATCAAGAAATAAAACGTATATATAATTGAAATGACATAAAATGTCGTTATCATCATCGGTAAGTAAAGTATTTTGAAATTTTCTTCAAAAATATATTTTTTACACAATAATATCTTATATGTATGGACAAAGGTTAGTAAATGACAATTCTCATATTTGCTTCATTTTAATGCTATATCTAGAAGCATAATTTTTCAAGCATAAACTTGGTTTTCATTATTTAAACCGAGTTTATCTGTTTTATTTATTTATTGTATCAAAACAAAATACTAAGTTTATGTCAAAAATATTATCAAAATAATATTTACAGTATTAAAAAGAAGTAAATTAAAGAGAGAATAGTCATCTACGAACCGTTTTTGTGAAAAATTGATAATTCAGTAATTCCGAAGATGTTAAAAGTTAAGGAATAAGCTTTAGGAATAGAAAGAAAATGAATCAATTAGTTAACATTTTGTTGATAAAATTAGCAACTTTATTCCATAATTGCTTTTATTCCCCAAATGTAGTAATTTGGCGCTAAAATCAAAATTCAGATTTGACATGCTATATTTATGAAAATCTGAATAAGGTGAATGTTCATTCGACTATTGTACACCTCGAAAATAAGTGCAGATAAATTAATAAATAATTATTTACTATATAAAAAAATTACGCTATTCTACTAAAATGAGAGAACAGCGTGATGTATTTTAAATGATAAACAAATGTTTAGAAAAGATGTTGTTACTGAATTTGTTTTTATAAACAAATGATTCTGAACAATCACTTTAAGAGTTGAATTGTATATACTGAGCAAAGTCAAATTTTAAACAATTTTTTTAGTTACATTTATATTTTAAAGCTTTTTCATTATTCAATAAATTTGGTATAGTTGAAAATACAACATTTATTATACAGTTTTTAAAATTCAAATATATTTGGGATATATTGAGCCATAACTCACATAATACTTTTATAATACTTTATGAACTTTTATTTTAAACTTTTAATTAACAAACTTATTTAAGTAAACATTCTTTCTTTATTTTCATTAGCACAACTATTTGAGCGAAGAAGAATCATCGTTTTATTCGTCTGACTTCTCTGACTGGAATCAGTCTGCAGTTTGTACCTTTTCAAGCAGCGAATCAGAAAGGAGTAGTTCAGAAGATATACCGAATAAATTGTTGAACCAAAGTAATGCTGCAGGAAAAAAAGCCAATCTTACAAATTGTTCTTCTGAATCAACAAAAGAAGTAGAAATTCGTATGTCATCAAGGAGCAATAAAGGGAAAAAGCCCAAAAAATATTGCACAACGTCAAGTTCCGAACCAACTAAACGAAAACAGTTATCCAGTGTTGATGAACGTAAAAAGAAATATACAAAAACTAAAGTACAAAAAGGTATTAAGCTAGATAACATAAATAGTACATATTAACTAACCCAAGTTATTCACGTCGTCAATTTTAACCTAACATTTATTAACAAAAGCAGCAAACCCTATATATTAGATATTTTCATAAATTTTTATAAATTATTTTCTGATGTATTAATCAACTAAATTTAATTTTAAGAATTAAAGAATAACTAATTTAATTAGTTTGCATCCAAATTGCCCATCTCATTTTGTTAATTTTTCGTTAGAATATGATGCATTGCAATTGGCTACATGAATACGAAATAAGAAACAAAAGTTTTAATATTGCAAAAAAAATTTACATATAGAAGTAGCTTGGACATCAGACGAATTTCATATATAATATTTAAAAAAATTACCAAAACTATTACTAATTAATAAAAGATTTTTTAATGTTTTTTCATAATACATCGTTTTGTTTCATGATTTTAGTACAAATTGAAAAACCATGTGATCCAAAAGCAGAAGCAGTTGAACAACAAATGAATTCAGATGTTCTTGAATTGATGAAACATTTTAATGAACATGAAACTGTAGGTAATTCATACTAAGCATGTGTATTAAAATAAAGGTTGACCAATTATATACAGGGCTGTCATTAAGTGTACAAATATCTCTATTTTTTTATTAGTAATTCATTCTTGAGGTACTTTAACGTATCTGCAATTTAAAATGTTTAATATGCATAATATAATACGAATAATTTCATCAATATGTACAATAAGATCATTTTGTTGTTTTTTAATTTAGTATTCTGTACTAATAAGGGTGAACAAACAATAACAAAATAATTTATTTTTGGAGTTTATTACTTTTGTTTGGTTAAATGTGAAAACACAAAAACGTTAAAATAATTTAGGAGTGTCGATTTGAGTCTCATTTCCAGTTCTTTAAAAAAGAAATATCTGACATTGTACCCAGTAAAAAATGGTTCAATCTACACAACTAGAAATATCTTTGTATAATTAGCTAATTAAAATATGTTATAAAAATTTAAAGTGCAATATCTTGAATTTAAATACAAAAGAACTCTTTGTACATACAGAAGATCCAGTGAAACAACAAGAAGATGAACTGATACAATTGGAACAACAGCGAAAAGAACGTATTAAAGTACTTATGGAACAGCTACAAAGAGAAGAAACTCTAGAAGGAGAACAAAAACGTCGATTGCAAAAACAAGAACTACGTCGTGAAGAAGAAAAAAGTCAAGAAGAAGAAAAAAGTACAGAAGAGCAACTTAAAGAGACACAGCAAGGAGAAGGTAAAGTAAGTCAAAGAGAAGAAGAAAAGCAACAAAAAGAACAAAAGCAAAAAGAAAAAAACCAACGTACAGAAGGGCAATTTGAAGAAGCGCAGCGAAGAAAAAAAGAACTACGCCAAAAAGAAGAAGAAAAACGACAAAAAGAGTGGGAAGAACAAAAACGAAAAGAAAAAGACGAACAAAAAGAAAAAAACCAACGTACACAAGAACACTTTGAAGAAGCACAGCGAAGAAAAAAAGAACTACGCCAAAGAGAAGAAGAAAAGCGACAAAAAGAGTGGGAAGAACAAAAACGAAAAGAAGAGGAACATTGTACAGAAGAACAATATAGAAGGACACAACAAAGAGAACAAGAACTTCGCCATAGAGAACTAGACCAACAACGTGAGATTCAACGTCGGTTACAAGAACTGCTCGAAGATGATCCAATACTCGAAGTGCAGCGTGCGGAGGAGCAGGAACAAGAAAGGAGACGTCAACAGCAACAAAATCTACGACAAGCTAATGTTCTTCATCCAGTTCATAACAATATCCACTCTGGCAACGAAGATATTTTTGCGCCTGTAAACTCCTTAGAGAGAAAGTAAATTTACATAAATTATATATCCATATATTGGGATCTGATCTGTAGGCGAGGCTTACAAAAAAATGGCATCTTGCCTTTAGGCAAGAGTGCAATTTACACAAAGTACACAAAAAATTATATCCTTTGAACAACTTATTTGATTGACAGTTGTGAATAAAATTCACGTGAATTTCTTTATATTTTTTCAAAATAATAATAGTAATAATAATAATAACTTTTATTTTTTAATTTCACTGTACATTTAGTTAAATTCAAAGGGTGTATTCAAGGAGGTCAGTTTCCAATACCTGTGCATAATAAGATAGTACAAAGGAAATGGAAAAACTCATTTATCTAAATAATAAAAATAATGATTGTAAACCCCGGGTAAATGTATAATTCAAATTTGTCAAATTCAAAATTAAAAAAAAATTTCAATCTGGCCACATTAGCAAAATTACCATAAATAATACATATAGTAAATAAGTTTAGTTTTTAAAATAAATCATTATTTATAAAAGTTTTGTTAATTTATAATTAATATCTGACATGATTTTGTTTATTAAAAACGATAAATATAAACGTATAAATCACTTTTCTTTTATAAAATATAAAAACAAATATCTAATATAAAAACACAAATAACAATAATTTACCGTTAAAAAATTAAGTGACATTTTAAAATGCAGTGAACATCGAAAGTATAGATCCGATCCAAATGGCTATTATTCAAGTATATCAGATCCCAATAATATGTTCATATTATAGCAATATTGTAACTTACTAAAAACATGCATGCTAATAATTGCTAATACTTTTTTTCAGCAATCAAGTCCCAATATTAAATGTGCCAATTTTAAACAACAATTTTAATGAAGAAAGGTATGATATAAACTAATACATATAGTTCATAAAGTAATCTCACTTACCTGATAATCGGGGATTTGTGTCAAGTTTTTGTTAAATGTATACACGAAATTTTTTACGTCAAATTCACGTGTCTCTTAGATAAAATTGTCATAACTGTACAATCGTGATTTGTATAAATTTTATTTAAATATTAGTAAAAAATTTCGTGCAGATCTTCTAAATAACAAATATGTTGTGTTACAAGTAAATAATAAAATATCACAAGTGTATATAGTAGTTGTAATTTAGTAGCATCAAAAGTATTTTAATCACGTTGCTTTTATTTATTTATAAATTTTATTTTATAATACTTTGAACTTTTTGGTCAGAATTATGAGTAACAAGCCAACCTCTTAATAATTAGTATAAAAAATTATTCCCTATTAAACAATGACTAGTAGCGTTTAATAAAAACAATCTACCCAACTCTGAGTCGAATAGAATTGAGATTTCTCAAATGAAACTCGTGTTTCATTAAAAAGTCAGATGAAAAAAAAAAAAACTAACAAACTTACTTGGTTTAAGTCATATCGGTCATCCGTGGAAAGTACCATAATATTCAGAATTCATGAATTCACATATTTTTATTTGAAAAATTTTTTTGTTTATTATGGAAAAATGCAATAATAAAAAAAGTTTATTTAATTATTTTCTTGATTTTTAAACACATTATTGTTTTTCAGGACTGCAAATGAAGAAAACGCATGTCGACAGCTTTTACAAGAATTTCGAGAGTTTAGAAGGGAATTCTTCATGGGCCAAAGTGGGATTGCTGAAAAGCCGAATTTCCTGCCTTGCAAGACTGTGCAAGACGTAAAAAATTTACAAACTCTCAATGAAAACAATATTATTAAAACTGTTAAATATTTAAGATACTTGTGTGAAAAATCGGATGTACAAACTGCTTGTAACATATGTCTTCAAGCAATGGTGGACGATATTGTTCTCGATCATTTCACGTGGTTTGGCCGCAGAAGGATGAATGAAATTGTCAAACTTGCTTTGTGTAAATGCAAGCTAATTACATTAATAGCAACTGCAGTGCATACTCCAAGGCGACCAGTAACAAATGATGTATTTACGAAAAATATAAGATACGTTATCGAACTTGCTAAGCAACGCAATCGCAATAGAAATCCTCACACAACTGGAGAAAAACGCCTCAATTTAAGCGAGGACCAAATTTTTGGTGATGAGGTCATCGAATAATATTTTGATTATATGTTTAACTAGGAATCTGTTAATGAAGAGAATGTTACGTAGAATGGCAAGTTTGAATTCTGATGACTTTAACGTCATATAACTAAATTTAGCAATTTTGCACAAATAACTTTCGTATATGAAAAAAGGTTTTATTAGACGACGATTCTATCACAAATGAGCTTCATTTTAATACTATAAGTAAAATTTTTTAAACAATGTTTTTCAAGTAAACTTGATTTTTAACTGAGTATGATAGCGAGTTCAAGGAGAACAATATTTTGTATCAATAAAGGATGCACTTTTGTCTGCTGTCCTTTATTAATAGTAAGTTTTGTTTGATCTTGAAAACGCCATCAGCTTTTAATTAGATCATATATATAAAAAGAAGTACTAAGTTTATGTGAAGAATATTGCTTAACAATTATGTTTATAGTATCAAAATGTCATTTACTAACATTTTTTCATACAGATTAATTATTTCTACAAAATTGTTAAATTTACTAATTTGACACCAAAATCACAATTAAAACTTGGCATTCTATATATTGACATCCTCTTGATATAAATAGGAAATGATAAAAATGAGTTACATTTTAATTGATACATACAATTTACTATATTTCATCTTTGATGAATTTCTCATTTATGAAGCAATAATAAAACATTTGTATTAAGCTGCTGATGTAGGTACATATAATTGCAAATTGCGATTGTTCTTATTTGTTCGCGTTTTCACTCTACCAGAAACTGTTGCTAATACCAATATTTATTAAATATAGTTGATGTATTTTAGGTTATTTATTTTTAGTTTGTTAAGAGTAATACATTTTCTTCGAAATTAATTATTTTAATAGAAGTAGAGTATTTTATAGTGAACCAGTATAAACAAAGAACCAGCCGCATTTTCTCGTCAGATAAACCAAAATTAATCAATTATAAACTCTTTTATTTAATTTTTGCAAAGGTTCTGACCAATTTTCCAAGTTTCCAATTGACCAAATTTCTTCTATTTAATATTAAATGCTGCGTATTTTTACATTTTGGACTTTGAAGAAAATTTTTAAGTTGGCAATTTTCTTATTATTAACGGGATCATTACTGTTAAGGAAGAAGATCCTCTAATACTGTTTCTGTGATACGAGTTTTTGTCATTATTGTGCAAGCAATTAAATGTTGAAAAAGCAATATAAATTGTAAATATAAATAAATTAATTACCGCAAAGATTATTATTATATTTAATTTGGTACTATACTTTTGTGATGTAAGTAGTGGTTTTGTCGGCGTTAATAATCGAATTTTGTAATTTCGTTATCTTCGTTAAATCAAATTAAAAACTGTGAATAATCATTTATTCATGTTAATATATTATTAATGTTTAAGTATTTCAACAATAAAAATTGTAACGCAATTGAGTTTCAATATTTTTATATATTCTATGGTAAAATGTATATTAATTCTAAATAAAGTTAAGTACATAAATAAATATGAATATTGTTTGAATACATTTTATTTCCGAAACTTGTATAAATTATTTAAGCGCTTTTGTAAATGTATAATGTTGAAGTTGCGTATGAATTCAGAAAATAGCACATGTAGATACAACTTTCCTAGAAAAGTTAATATTAAAATAGAATTGAGGTAATTAATATAATATTATTTCTATTAATATTGTAATAATAAGAATTTTTTATTTAAATTTTTGTGTCTTTTTTAAAAATATCACTTGATCAAAGCTACATTCAAATTTGTACAAGTCACCACTCAAACAAAAAGTTACCCCATTTGATGGCATGTTCAAACAAAATATTATTAACACATTACCATTTTAAGGATTAATTATATCTGCAAATCATAAATAATTTTAGTTATTATAAATAATTCTCTTTAGTTTTTGTCAAGAATTTTTAAAATTAGTTCTTTTAAAGAAAAAAAAATTTAATTATAAAAAATTAAATTTGACTACTATAACATTTATGTAAAAATTTTCTGAGTAATATCATAAAAATAATTTAAAATAACATTTCTATTTTTAGTATTTTATATGTAAACTTACATAAGTTAGTATATTTATAAAATTACAATTATTAAAAAAAAATTATAAATTAGAATAGCTTTAAACAAACGTATATTAAAAGAGTATTAATGTTTACTGTGATTCCATTATATTTTTTAAAATTTCCTTTACGAAACATTATAATTTATACAATCTAAAATGAAAAAAGTATTTTGTGATACTATAAAAAAACGTCAGTTAAAATGTAATTTTTAGTATGTTTTTAATTTATATTCATTTTTTATCACGTCAATAAACATAAAATTACATTCATCTCAACTTTTTTATACATAAAATTAATTAAATTCTATTTCTTTTTAATATTACAAACATGCTAATAAAGAATGTCAAATTATAACAATACATATAATTAACTTTTCATGTAAAATTTATAATATGATTAAAATAATAAAAATATTATATGATAATGAACAATTGGTGTTTACTTTTTTTTAAATTTTTCTTCGATTTGTTCGAATTTGTCAATAATTGATCATTTAACCTATCAAAAAATTGAGTTAAAATTGATCAATTTTTGAGACACAGCTGAGGACAATTATTGAGCAATCGCCTCAATCAACATGTTCTATCAGGGATACTTACACAGTCCAAGATTAACACGGAATAGAAAAACATAAAAAAATTGCAATTAATAAGTAACAAATTGAACGTAAACTTAAACTTAACCTGCCCCTAAAAACACTTTGATCAAATTTAACGTTGCGCAGTGTCCGAAAATTTGATCAAATTTTGCGATCAAACATTGATCAAACTTTAATCAAATTTTAATCAAATTTGAATCAATTTCAATCGAATTTATATTTTTGTGATAATTTTTGCATCGCTTACGTTGTTTTAGACAAAGAAACAATATTATTGCTATTTTTCATTAAATACTTATATCATTAAACTTATATACTAATAAATGTTAAATATAAATATTCTAAAATATATTTTAGACATATAATTATCTAATTTTCGTTCAATTTTACATAAAATTGACATTATTTGTAATATAAACAACTTTAATAAAAAGACTATAAAATTATGTTGTATTTATTAAATAATTTAATGAAGCTAGGTTATGTTTAAAAAAAAAATAAAATTTTCACAATTTTTTAAGGAACGTAGAATATTTAAATAAATTAAAATATGATACGAATAGTAATAAAGAATAACGACTATACACATTTTTTAAATACTTATTTCAAAAAATGCTTTGATCAAATATGCGGACACTACGCAACGCAAAGTTTGATCAAATCATTTGCGCGCAGCTGTGTTTTTAGGGATGCTCGCTATCGTCGAATGCACGATTGACGCTGACACCCACACTCGCGCTTGCTTAAAAATCAGAGTTGAGGTTATGTGAGATTATTTGTCAACAACGACAAACAAAACGTATCACACGAAATGGGTGTAAAGTGACAAAATCGCGCTCTTAATTTTATGATGATAAATTTAAGTTTATATGAATTAAATGTAAATAAAATACGCGAATATGCCAAAAAAAATGATGTCTCGGAAGAAGAAATTAACGAAATATTGATGAAATGTTTTGATAAATTAGAAAAGGAGCAGTTAAGTCCTCTCGATAGTCTACTTGTCATTGGAAGATGTTTGTTGACATTGTTTTTAATGTTAGCTGTTTGCACTCTTGTGTTGTACAATCATCCTACAACTCACAATTTAATATTAAGAAACGTACAGCATTATATTTACCCGGGACTGACCATTTTCAGGAAATTAGCTGTACCAATTATTACAAGATATCCTGATTTAACAAGTATGATTTTTTATCATTAAACTAAACGATAGATAGAACTAACAATTTTAAAACTTCGTTTCCAGTTTTTTTTTTTAATAATATTAATATTATTAAGTCTGCCGTGATTGTATACGTTTGATCCTAAAAATGTTTTATCTTGTGGTATATTCAGAATCTATATTATTTGGTAATGAAAAAGAATGCACTTATGTGGACTGAGTTGTTTGTTCTTTTTTATTATAAAAAAAAAATAATAATGATGTTAGTTTCTGAATACGCCATTAAATACATTAATTTGAATACATTTTAATGCAAATTACTATTATTTCAATTTTTACTGTATTAAATAGATTTTTAAATGCTTGTCAGTTGAATAGATTACATTTTTATTTGTAGATTTATATGATGAATGGTGTTTGATAGAAAATCCATACTTTCATGTGTCTGATATGGATTGTTGGCCTTGCAGTTCAATAATTTCAGTACCTGATTTAACCGGTCACAATATAACTCGAAATTTCAATATTGGTATACCATTTACAAAACAAGGAAATAATAAATTATATTTGAATAATCTCCGCAGTATGTATTTCAAAGAGAAAAGTATTTTTGATACAGATGCCAAAAACATTCTGTCTAATAATTTATCATATAGGTATATATTAATTAATTTTTTTATGAGCATTTTTGATAAAACAAAAAATTAAATTTTTTAACGGTATTAATCAAATTTGTAGGTCAATAGGTGATATAATGGAAAGTAAATTAGATACAGCTCCATCCTTCTATCAGGATATTCACGTGACTTGGAGAGTAACGCGATTAAATTCTGGGCGACTACTTCGACAATTATTTTCTCAACCTACTGGAATTCCGGATTGGTGGGATCAAAGTACAGAAAGATTCGTTTTTATGGATGAACCAAAAGCTCCTTCTTATATTTTGGTAATAATTAATTTCCAAATTTTTTATTTTCAACGATTTTACTAGTCAAAATATACCATATATAACGACGTTTCGGTTGTTTTTTCCACAACCCTTTTCAAAGTTAAAAATGTTTTTACAATAAATATAAATAGAAACTTAAAATTA